>JAVJIF010017222.1:42500-110791 GCA_038442645.1 Agave tequilana | reverse complement strand
GGGTGAGCATCGGGCGGTGCGGTGCACTTTTCCTGTACAAAAATACAAACCGGTCCAAAAAACCGCATGTTCAGAACCGAACCGAACCGAACCGAAAATCTTTCAAACCGAACAGTACACCGAACCGAATATGGTTTTCGGTTTTCGGTTTGTTTTGTAAACCGAAAATTAAACCGAACAAGGGCCAGGCAATCATAGATTCATATTATGTATCAACAAAAAAGATGTCCCATTCCATACATATACATCAGACACAAGGGCCACTTCAGGCAAGGGCCAGGCAATCATCATATGTACAAAAAGAATTCCCATTCCCATACATATACATCAGACACAAGGGCCAGGCAAATAGAAATAGGCAATCATCATATGTATCAACAAAAAAGAAATCCCATTCCCATACATATACATCAGACACAAGGGCCACTTCAGGCAACTCACAAGAGTCACAGCTGAGGCAAGGGCCAGGCAATGAGGCAATCATCATATGTAATATGTATCAACAAAAAAGAATTCCCATTCCCATACATATACATCAGACACAAGGGCCACTTCAGATTCAGGCAAGGGCCAGGCAAATAGGCAATCATCAATTCATCATATGTATCAACAAAAAAGAATTCCCATTCCCATACATATACATCAGACACAAGGGCCACTTCAGGCAACTCACAAGAGTCACAGCTGAGGCAAGGGCCAGGCAATGAGGCAATCATCATATGTAATATGTATCAACAAAAAAATTTCCATTCCCATACATATACATCAGACACAACACACAAGGGCCACTTCAGGCAACTCACAAGAGTCACAACTGAGGCAAGGGCCAGGCATCACAGAAGGAGAACTCAGAACTGGGCATCATCACAGAACTACAGAAGAGAAGCCCCATAATTAGGCAATCAGGCAACTCACAGAAGGCAGGCAATCAGGTGAGGCAATCAGGCATCACAGAACAGATTCCAGAAGGCAGGCAATCAGGCATCACAGAACAGAAGGCAGGCAATCAGGCAAGGCAGGCCCTACATGATACATCAGACACAAGTGCCACTTCACTACTTCAGTTCAGGCAACTCACAAGAGTCACAACTGAACTGAGGCAAGGGCCAGGCATCACAGAAGGAGAACTGGGCATCATCACAGAAGAGAAGCCCCCATAATTACTGGCCATACACACAAGGCAGACAATCAGGCAATCAGGCATCACAGAAGGCAGGCAATCAGGGTGAGGCAATCAGGCATCACAGAACAGAAGGCAGGCAATCAGGCATCACAGAACAGAAGGCAGGCAATCAGGCAAGGCAGGCCCCTACATGATACATCAGACACAAGTGCAACTGTGCCAGGCAAGGGCCAGGCAATCAGACACAAGGGCCAGGCATTAGCAATCATATCATCATATGTATCAACAAAAGAAAGGCCCCAATCCCCATACTGGCCAATACACAAGGGGCAGCCAAAAATAGTATAATCCAAATCCAAAACAGGCTAAACAGTCTAAACAGCAACAATATTACAGACTTACAGTCCAAAGCTTGGACTGTAAACAGTCCAAAACAATGCAAATTAAATATTACAGTCCAAACTCCAAACTCCAAGTGTCCAAATAGCAAAGGCTGCAAAGCTCACAACTCACAAGTTCTCTTCTCTTCTTAAACCTCCGTGATTGTTGGTTCCGATGCCATTTTAGACAAATCTATAATCAAAAGAAATGAATATTTATTTTAAGAAACAAAGTAATCTATTAAATTAAAAACCAATAATTGAATTAGATATTAAAATCCAAAATTTTTTTACCTATATCATGTGTTTCAAGAACATCCAAGTCTTCTTCAATACTAATCTTTGTTGATGACATTGTGACCCGAAGCCAATCTTCGGTGCATAAAAGAGCTTGGACCATTCTTGGAGTCAATGAACTCCTAAACGGGTCAAGGATACGACCACCACTACTAAATGCCGATTCAGAAGCAACGGTGGAGATGGGAACCGCTAACACATCGCGAACCATTCGATGTAGGATAGGAAATCTTGAGCTATTAACTTTCCAATACTCCAAGATGTTAAATGTAGAAAGATCATCTTCGGCATCTTCACATAAAAACTTCTCCAATTCTGTCTTTGTCTCCTCACTTCCAACACCGGCTCTCATTCTTTTAAAGCGACTCCTTACATCTAATGATTGAGATGAGGAAGAGGAAACATTGGCAATATTGCTTGAAGATTGGGCCATCTCACTCGATTGCTCATTTGAACTTTCATACCTTATCTTGTAGTCATTAAATAATAATGATGCGGCCTCTTTTACAATCTTCATCTTCTCTAAACTTTCACTCGCACCATAACGAAGTTCAAGAACAAATTGTACATATTGTTCCTTATATCGGGGGTCAAGAAGCACGGCAATGTAAATCAACATGTTAGTCTTCTCCCAACTCCCCCAATACTTGTCGAACTTCTCTTGCATTTTGTGGGCAATGTTCCTCAATTCTAAATCTCCACTTTCTTGTTGATCTATCAACTCACAAGCGACATTACTAATTTCATGAAGAAAACTATTGCTAGTTACATACAAAGAACCAGAAACACGCAAAGTGAGTTCATAAACTTTTCAAGAAAAATGCACAACCTTCTTGCATTAGTCCAATCATCCTCTGACGGCAACTCATTGTTTTCATTTCCACTTAACACTTGATTTCTGAAAAATGGGTCTTCATCACAATACCTTTCAAAAGCTCTTTCATACTTGCATGCGGTATGCAACATCAAATATGTGGAGTTCCATCTAGTAGGCACATCCAAGCATAAGGTTTTAGACCATTCAATTTTTTCAATCTCAACACAATTCTTAAACTTTTGTAATCGAGAAGGAGAACTCCTCACATACTTCACGGCTGAGCGCACCCTAGCAACAGAAGAGCCCATTTCTTTTATCCCATCATTAACAATAAGATTAACAATGTGCGCAATACACCTCATATGAAGGTATTTCCCATGTAGCATTGTTCCATTCCAATTATTAAGCCTTTTCTTTAAATAGGCGATCATGGTATCATTAGAAGATGCATTGTCAACGATTATGGTGAAGACATTTTCAATCCCCCATTCTACCAAGCATCTCTCCACCGCCCTACCAAGTTCATCACCTTTATGACTAGGAATTGGACAAAAGTTTAAAATTCTTTTGTTTAATTTCCAATCATTATCAATCCAATGTGCAGTGAGACACATGTAGTTGATATTTTGAATAGAAGTCCAAGTGTCTGTTGTAAAAGATACCATTTGACATGTAGCTTTCAATAAATTCTTTAAATTTTCCTTCTCATCAATGTAAAGTTGGTAACAATCTCTTTGGATTGTCCAACGGGATGGGAGATGAAATCTAGGACATGCAATGGACATGAAGTATCGGAATCCAACACCTTCCACTAATTTGAATGGTTGTTCATCAAGAATTATCAAGTATGAAAGCGCTTTTCTTATAGCCACTTCATCATATTCCCAATTGCTAAGACTAGCTTCTCCACCACCACCACTTCCTCCTATTGGTTGTTGAAAACTTAACAGTTTTTGTCGGGTTTCTTCATTATGTGGGTTCTTCTTACAATTTTCCGCATGAGTATGCAATGTAGATGTCCCATTCACACGTGGATCAGCATTGTATACTTTCTTACAATACTTGCACTCAGCTTTAGCATGTCCATTTTCTTGAAAAGTTTTAAAATGCAACCATACCGTAGATCTTTTCCTTACGTTCTTTCTCTTGGTTTTGTTAGTAGGCTGCTGAGGCTCCGCTGGATTCTTTCCTTGATCAACCTACAGACAAATTAAATTTACATAAGTAATTATTATCATATATTTTAAATTTTCAAGATTTAGAATTTCAGTAAATAAAAATTTAGAAAAGCTTAAAATTAATCAACTAACCTCAACTGAACCTGAAGATGAGCCAGTTGTCAACTGTTCGGGAGGCGGCGGGGATGCTTGAGGTGCAGTTGATGGTGCCAAAGAAGGTCGGGAACTTGATGGTGCTAAAGGAGGCCGGGAGGTTGATGGCCCCGAAGAAGGAGGTCGGGAGCTTGACGGTGCCAATGGAGGCCTAGAGGAGCTCTCTTTCATTTTTCAAATTTCCTTTGGGTGATGCCCTACAGTCCTAGACTAGAGAGAAGAAAAATATTAAATATATGCTTAACTGCTTAAGCACTTAAGTTGTTAGCCTGTTAAGCAGCTTTAATTTAAAAGTTAAAACATATGCAATTACAGAAATAGAATTACTGAATTACCTAAGGTCCTAAACTTTCTAAGATGAAGATTGAAGTGAATCATGTGATAACTGATCAGTAATAAGTGCAAAATAAGTGCAAAATAAATTGAAGTTATTCAGTTTTAACTTAAGTGCAGACTAAGATGAAGACTAGATTGAAGTTATTCAGTTTTAAGTGCAAAATAAATTAGAGCAAAGCAACTGAGCAGTGAGCATTAAGCCATTAAGAAAAATTAGAAAATCACAAGAACTGAAGAAATCAAATAGCTGTTTAGCCTGTTTCAGTGTTAAGTGTTTACTGTTTTGTGTTTGTAACTTGTGTAATTTACTAATTTCTCAGAATCTCATCATGTGAAGCCGTGAATGAGAAGGATGACCTTTAAACAATTAAACTTGGATTTTATATATTTCATCTGTAATCTGTGATTCTGTTCAACACTCAACAGTCAACAGGAAGAAATTCAAGAAAACAAAATCAATTTTTCAGAATACAATTACAAATTGCTAAAAAAATGCTACATACCTGAATACGAATACACTGTCAGTCTGTCACCGAAGTTGGAATCCTGTTGATTGTTTTCAAGTTTCCAACTGAAAAGGAAAAAAATAAAAAATAATCCTTTTGCAGTTTTGCTTAAGGCTTTAAGGTAAACAAGAAAAACCTTGACTTGATTACTAAATCACAAAAAAAAAAAAAAAAAAAATAGATTTGGCTATAATTGAATCTTACATAGATGATAGATCCGTGGTTGACTTGAGTTGAGATGTCGATAGAGATGCGATCATGCGAAGAAGATGATGAGAAGACTAAGGAGGAGGGATCCGTCGTCGGAGTCTGATCGCGATGGGGGAGCGACTGGATTAGGGCTCAGATGGAGGAGAAGACTCAGATCAGATGGAGGAGAAGACTCAGTCACTCAGATCAGATGGAGGAGAACTGGAGAAGATGGAAGATTGGAACGGGATTAGGGCAATTAGGGCTCGCGCTCGGCCGCTCGCCCGCCGCTCTTCAATTTTTCGATCGAGGATTAGGAAATGGAAATGAATCTCGATTCGAGAGAGAGAGAGAATCGAGATCATCTCACGCTGTCACGCACGCGAGCGACACGCTGGCACGCTGCACCGCACGCACGTGAGTCGTGAGGCGGATTCGGGCGGTGTTCGGGCGGGTCGGTTTCGAAATTTCTGAAACCGACCCGCACCGCAAAAACCGATTTCGTTTAAAATCGTGATTTCGAACCGCGCCGAACTGTTGGAAAACCGAACCGAACCGCCCGAAATTCAGCGGTTCGGTCGGTTAATTCGGTTTTACCTTGATTGTGCTCACCCCTACTTTTTGTTCCAAGGGCCCTTTTTCCGAATCCATGTGATCCCCATGAATTTTTTTTTTTTTTTTTTTAAAGAAAAGCGTGGGGTCTCAAACTCGAAATCTCTTCCTATTTCACATTTGGCAGTTGATACAAATCCACATGATCTCCATGAATGTGTAACCATGGATGTTCTACCATAACTTGTGATCCTTGATGAAATTCAGTCTCATTATTCCTATCTTCACACAGCACAGTTACAACAATTGGAACCATATGATATTAATCACATTAAAATCATTATTATAATAAGACCTATTAATTTCTCTCTCAAAAAAGAAAAAAAGAAAAGGAAAAAAATAAGAGTTTTTTAAGTATTAGTCATGTGTGAATAAGAATGCTAATGTCTGAAAGTTGACTAAAAGTGAATGAAATAAATTGAAAATTGGTTTTTAGTTTAAACTTTTGAATAAGAAAAGTTTCAAGCAATATATTATGTTTGAGTTATTTAGAGATATACTCCAAAATATTTGGTATTTAGAAATTTACCCCACAATGTTAGACTTATTTTGTTTTATAGTCTAACTTATTTTTGGGCCTACTCAAGTCAATTGGATATTTGCACCCGCCCACTTAACCTATGTTGTTTGACCCAATAAAGAATTGATCAAACCTAAATGGTTTGGGTCTAGACACGTTTCAATTACACTTAGCCATGAGTGTATTTAAATTAGAATGTGGGACTCATCACACGTGTGGAACTCGTGTTATAAATCAAGGGCCTAGATCTATGATGAGTTGAACTAGGGTTTCTTGATGCTATATATACCATGAGTAGGGTTCCCTCTCCACCAACAAGAATAATCATCTCTCTCTTAGAGGCCTCTCATCTCCTCTAAGAATAAAGAAGAGAACTTGGTGGCTGGAGAGAAAATCCTCTCCCTCAACTCCGCGTCCTCGAGATCGTGCAACCTTCGGCATCTTCTTCGCGATGGAATCAGGTATGCCTAAAACCCTCCTTCCCTTTGATCATGTTCAAGAGACTTACAGTATATGTAGATCTTGTATGGAAAATAATTTAGATCTAACAATTGATATCAGAGCCTCCTCTTTATCAGATCATAGGGATCTACAGAAATTATGATCTCGATTTATAAATATCATAAAAATATCTCCTTTGATTCAATAAATATTTTGTGTCTCATATGTTGGATCAAAAGATTAAAAGGAGTAATTTTTATTGAATTTAACATGTATATATTTTTATGAAATTTTTGATTTGTGTGTTATTCTAAATTTAAATAAAAAAAAAAAGCGGGGGGCAGCAGTCGGCTGCATGCAAGCAATTTGCATGCAGCAAAGATTTTTATTAAAAAAAAAAAAATTTTTGTTGCTGGACGCATGCATGCAGGAGAGCCTTCCCTGCATGCATGACAGGCTGTTGAATTAAAAAAAAAAAAAAAAAAAGATTAGTTGCATGCGCTGGAGCTTCCAGCGCATGCACATTAAAAAAAAAAAAAAAAAAAAAAAAAAAAAAAAAAAAAAAACCCACATTCAGTGCACGCATGCACCTGCATGCGTGCGGCCCCTTGAGGGTGGGCAACAGCCGCCGGCCACCATGGACCAGCGGCTAGAAGGGCAAATTTTTTTTTTTTTTCTTTTGTTGGGAGTTAGGGTTTCCTTAATTTGAGATTATGAGATTAATTAAGATTAAAAATTTAGAGATTGAATTTTACTCTAATAAGGAAACTTACTCCTAATTAATCTCATATTAAATTTCAATTGGGATTGTTGAGATTGATTTGGGTATTATGATTGAGATATAATTCTAGTCTATTAAGGATATTTTGGGATAGAATTCTACTCAAATAAAGAAACCTAATCCCAATCAATCTCACATAAAGCTAATTGGGTTTTTATTCAGTTTATTTAAACCCAGCCCAATAAGAAAGGAAACCAATAACTTAACCATTGCGGGTCGGGTCTGATTCAGACCCGATAAGCACTGCAGACCCGTTTTGCCAATAGAAACTTCAATTAGCCGTTACGGGCTCATACGACCTCTGTTTTGGGCATGTAAACAGCCGTTTCGAAGCTCTTGACGAGCACTACAGTATTACAGGCATTAGACATGACAAAACAGTAGTTAGTTGATATAAAGAAGGCATTGAAGTGTTTATTTATCATGGTTATGTGTACCCTTACATGCTTCCGCTTTATCATCAATATTATATTGCTTATAGTGTCTAGCATAATGAATATTGATGTTTACTACAGTTGATAACACACAGATAAAAATATATACATGTTCAAGTTAAAGAATTTATAAAAGAGCTTATTTAATTGCGTATGTAGTTCATGCGGACAATAGCCGGCCCAAAGGAAGACTATTGTTTGGCCGAATTATGTACGGCTTCGGATACTTGATGTGGTTAATGCAAGTGGGAGAACCTTGATGTGTGATAATCGGCCCAAAGGAAGGTTGTCACACTATTGGCCCATATTGCATTACCCTCATCAACTAGTCCGATGGCGGAACAAGAATCCAGATGCATAAATTTGTGTGGCCCATGCGTGTGGCAATCGGCCCAAAGGAAGGTTGTCATTATGGCCGGGTCATTACATATATTATATGGCCAATATAGATTACTTAAACTTTAGGACCAATCCTATAAAGTGACAGTCGGCCCAAAGGAAGGCTGTTTTCTTACATAGGACCTAGACTTTAGGATATCTATATTGGGCCAGTACAGTGTTGGCATATAGAGACACAACTTGTTCTGAAAGTTTAACCGGCAGCTCTATCGGTTAAACTGGTTGCATTTTCTAAAATTCATTTCTTATGGCTATTACAGTAGAATTTTATTAAATGCAATGTTTATGTTAAATTGATGAGAAATTGTACACTTATGTAGTTTAAATTGAATGGTACAAACTTTAAGAAGTGGTAAGACCATGTAAATGATCGTTCTTGAATTCATGCACCTAGAGTACACCTTAAAGATTGATGGATCTCTACTATCACTAATAAAAGTTCAGTAAAGAAATGGTCAATTATGATAAGTGGGAGAGATCTTACAAGATATGTCTAATGGTCATAAAGTACACTATTCCTATGACTATTAGGGGTGCTATGCCTGATAAGGTTAGTGCTAAGAGTTTTCTAACTGAAGTAGCAGACCGATTTACTAAATCGGATAAAGTTGAGGCTAGTACGCATCTTAGCAAGCTAGTAAATATAAGCTACAATGGTAAAGGAAACATAAGGGAGTACATTATAGAAATGTCTAATCTTGTTTCAAAACTAAAGGCACTGAAATTGGAACTCTCCGAAGAGATTCTAGTGCACGTTTTGAATTCTCTTCCTCCACAGTATAACCCTTTCAAGATTAATTATAATGCTCAAAGGGAAAAGTGGAGTCTCACTGAGCTCATTAGTAACTGTGTTCAGGAAGAAGAAAGGTTGAAACAAGAAAAGACTGAAAGTGCTCACTTAGCATTTCAGGGTAACACCACTAATAAAAAAGGAAAAGTGAAACTAAAGGGAGGAACATAAACACTACTACAGTGGCTGATCCTAAGTGGCAAAAGTGCAGAAAAAGTTGTCTAAGGTCATTGCATACTTCTTCTGTAAGAAAGTAAGTCACCTCAAGTAGGAATGCATAAAGTGTCAGAAATGGATATTTAGTGGGTATATCTCATATTTATGTTTGTTCTGAGATTAATTTAGCTTTAGTGCCACTTTATAAATTATGAATAGATAGTTCACACAAGCGATTCAATGCGGAACTTTCAAACCCAAAGGAGGCCCAGCCCAGCTGAGCGATACATATACATGGGTGATGGAAATAAAGTTGCAATTAAAGTTGTTGGAGTTTGTAGGCTTAAATTAGATTCTGGTTTTTTGTTTTAGATTTGGATGAGACTTTATATGTTCCGTCCTTTTAGGCGGAATCATATTTCAATTTCATTTGTTAGACAGATCTAGTTTTACTGTCACTCTTGATAATGAAATGCTTAGTCTACTTTCCAAACCTAAAGTTGTTGGTACTAGAATTCTGATTGATGGCTATATAAATTGAAACTTCATGCTTTATATACTGAGTCTCTATATGTGAATGACATAGGCACTAAGCGAAAATTAATTAAAGAAACATTAGAAAGTTTGGTATTAGACGAAGTTCAGATGTCTTAATTTGGTGTATACAGACATTTGTGGTCCATTCCCTACAGCTTCTTGGAATGGTCATGAATATTTCATCACTTTTACAGACAATTACTCTCGTTATAGGTACCTACACTTGTTCCATGAGAAATCCCAAACATTGGACATGTTTAAAGCCGTTAGATCTGATCATGGTGGTGAGTACTATGACAGATATGACGAATCAGGTAAATGTCCAGAACCATTTGTCAATTTCTGAAAGAGTGGTATTATCGCTTAGTACACCATATCAGGGACACCTCGTCAAAATGGTATTGCTGAGAGATAAAATCACACATTAAAGGATATGGTTGGGAGTATGACAGCTCACACTACTCTACCACCAAAGTCATTATATAGTGAAGCCTTAAAAAATGATTGTCACCTCCTTAATAGAGTACCTATCAAAACAGTAACTAAAACCCTATATGAGTTTATGGACTGAGAAATCTTTCAGTATTAGGCATCTACATGTTTGGGGTTGTCCAGCGGAAGCTCGGCCATATATACCATATGAGAAGAAGTTGGACTCAAGGACAGTTAGCTGTTTATTCGTAGGGTATTCTGAGAGGTATAAAGGCTTTAGTTTTATTGTCCCTCCACTAAGAACATAAAGACGGATTGCTAAATTTTTTTGAGAATATTCAGAACAGTGGGAGTCAACTACATAAAGATTTCATATTTAAAAAAGGACATATTGTTATACCCATGACAATTGTTCCAAATGATAAAGTAGTTGTTCGACTTCAGGATGAAAATACAGTTGCATCCTTACAAGATACATATATAGTTCATCCTGAAGTAGATCATGTTGGTAAGGTAGAAACTGAAAATTCTCAACCACAAGTGCCTAGGAGATCAACTAGAGAGAGGAGATCAGTCATTGCAAATGACTATATATAGTTTATCTCCAATAGCATGAGTTTGACATAAGGCTAGAGGATGACCCACATCCTTGAATGAGGCCAAACTCAACATTCACTCCACTAAGTGGTCAAATGTCATGAAAGATGAGTTAAAATCCATAAAGTACAATGATGTTTGGGATTTAGTAGAATTGCCTAAAGGAAAGAAATCGATTGGTTATAAATGAGTATTCAAAACCAAGCGAGATTCGAAAGGTAATGTCAAAAGGTATAAGGCACATCTTGTCATAAAGGGATTCACTCAAAGAAAGGGCATTGACTAATATATGGAGACTTTCTCCCTAGTTTTCATGAAGCATTCTTTTAGGATTATTATGGCACTGGTGGCTCACTTTGACCTGGAGTTATACCAAATGGATGTTAAGATTGCCTTTCTTAATGGTAACATTGAGAAGGAAATCTGTATGGTGCAACCAGAAAGTTTTTTAAAGTGAAGGTTTCATAATATTTGGTTTGCAAATAAGAAATTCATTTATGGTTTAAAGCAAGCATCCCGTCAATAGTATTTGAAATTTGATCAAGTAATATCCGGCTTTGATTTTAAGGAAAATATAGTTGATCAATGTATTCACCATAAATTTAAAGAGAGTAGACTTATATTTCTTGTGCTATATGTGGATGACATTCTATTAGCAAGTAACGATATAGATCTTCTACTTGAGATCAAGAGTTTTCTCTCAAAGAATTTTGAGACGAAAGATCTTGGAGTCGCTTCTTTTGTGACAGGCATCCAGATTCAACGTGACAGGACACGTAGAATATTAGGTTTATCACAAAAGGCCTATATCGATAAGGTGCTAGATAGATATAGCATGAAGAATTGCTTTAAGAGAGATAAGTTAAATCTACTCTAATGTCCCAAGAACGATCTACGAAAAGAGCAAATGAAAGACATTCCATATGCATTGGCGGTTGGATTTCTGATGTGTGCTCAAGTTTGTACCCATCCAGACATAGCATATACCGTTGAGAAACTTGACAGAAACTTGATCAATTATGGGATTGTTCTATGGAAGACTGTCAAGAAGGTAATGCGATATCAATAGAAGACTACATGAAATCTGATCAGTTGCAGCTGATCGGATACACAGATTCAGATTATGCTGTATGTATCGACAATAGGAAGTCCACTTCATTTACATTTTCCTTATTGTAGGAAGATGGTGGATTTAGTCGAGAGGCCATTATAGCTACACTGTGACAATAAGAGCTATAAAGCTTTACTGCAATAGTGACAAGAGTTCAGTAAAGTCGAAGCATATCGACATCAAGTTTCTTGTCATCAATGATAAAGTTCAGAATCATATTTTGTCTGTTTGATAGTGATGACACTATTCTTAACATTACAGATCCACTCATTAAAGGACTTTCACCTAAAGTATTCTTAGAGCATATTGCTCATATGGGGATGACTAGTCATTATGATATCCTGATTTTGTGGGAGTGGATAATTTTATGTAACAGACATTACTTCTAAGTGCACTTTATGGATATTTGTTGATTCTGATAAATAAATTTATTAACTGCTTTTCTTAAAGTTTACTTTTGCGCATTTGAGTTTGTTGAATTAGCAGTTAGACTCGTTGGAGTCATAAAGTGAGACTCGTTGGAGTCATAAGGCTAGACTCGTTGGAGTCATAAAGTGGAAACCAGTTGGAATTGTACCTTATTTGATCAGAGGACATTTCCATGCCACACGTCCACATTTGATCTATGTCGTTAGGGGTTCTGAAACTTGTGATGTGGAAGGTCCTACCTCGATTATACAGAAGGTAACGATCGCCATGTTCGGTGGCAGGACTCTTAATGGACCAGATTGTTTTGAAACGTGGTTTGTCGGCGGTTAAAGTTTTGACGTCATAAAGTTATGCATAATATCTATTCAGTATGACTTGCTTGGCCCAAGTGGGAGATTGTTAGACTTATTTTGTTTTATAGTCTAACTTATTTTTGGGCCTACTCAAGTCAATTGGATATTTGCACCCCCCCACTTAACCTATGTTGTTTGACCCAATAAAGAATTGATCAAACCTAAATGGTTTGGGTCTAGACACGTTTCAATTACACTTAGCCATGAGTGTATTTAAATTAGAATGTGGGACTCATCACACGTGTGGAACTCGTGTTATAAATCAAGGGCCTAGATCTATGATGAGTTGAACTAGGGTTTCTTGATGCTATATATACCATGAGTAGGGTTCCCTCTCCACCAACAAGAATAATCATCTCTCTCTTAGAGGCCTCTCATCTCCTCTAAGGATAAAGAAGAGAACTTGGTGGCTGGAGAGAAGAATCCTCTCCCTCAACTCCGGCGTCCTCGAGATCGTGCAACCTTCGGCATCTTCTTCGCGATGGAATCAGGTATGCCTAAAACCCTCCTTCCCTTTGATCATGATAAAAAGACTTACAGTATATGTAGATCTTGTATGGAAAATAATTTAGATCTAACACACAAAACATTGATATTAGAAATTTATCCTTCAGATTTTCTACATGTTAAAAGTTTACCCTCCCATCGAGAATAAAAGATTATATTTTGGTTAGATTCTATTAACTTGCTTATTTTTTAATTGATAAAATTATCTTTACTTAAATGATTAAGCATTATATCCCAATTTAAACTTATAGGCTAATCTCTTTCTTATATATTTTTCCTCCTTCTCCACTTCTCTTTCTTAAAACAAGCACATTTTTATTTCATTCACTTATCATATAAAAACTCATATTAAATCATTCTCACACATGCTCCTTAAGAAGCTCGAGAGAAATTCTAAGATTTTTTTTAATAAGATATCGAGGGCAAATTTAAAGAAATTTTAAGTAAAAGGGGATTATGAGAGAGAGAGAGAGAGAGAGAGAGAGAGAGAGAGAGAGAGAGCACCAGAAGTAGAAAAATGAAAAAGAGAACGGATATGAATTTTGATTTTGATAGAATTTGATTTAACTCATATATGAATAATAAAAAAGAAAAGAAAAGGTAATAAAAATAAAACACTATTATTTCATTCAAAATCAAATTAGAAAGATAAATTATTAAGATTTAGAAGATTTTGGGGGTATATTTATAATATCAAAATTTTGGGATAAATTTCTAAATGCTAAAAATTTGTGGGTACAAATCTAAATATCCCATTGTAATTTTACTGATTTGCCTCTCTAGTGGTCCACGTCATTGAAACAAGTTGGTATTAGAGTTCGAAAAGTTATTTGGATCAAACAAAAGATTTAACTGTAAACACATATCGTCTCCCTGAAAAAACAAAAAAACACTGCAAAATTTTGAGAAGAAAACAGAACAAAACTGTAGAGACTAGGTCACACACTTGGACCCATGCACAAACGGAAGCCCATGGGACCACTGGCATCTTCGTCATTGCCCGGTCCATTGAATCTGTGTGACTGGGCCCCTCACTGGATGGTCCCCAGCTCCTCCAGTAAATACTGACCCCTCCACTTAAAGAATCTTCACTCTCTGTTCTCTTTAGCTCCTCATTTTGAAAAAAAAATAGTTGAGTTGTTAGGGGCATTTTGGTCATTTTCACAGTGGCGATGGACGTATACATCTCAGAGGAGCACGGGATCGGATGGCGGGAGGAGAAGGAAGATGATCAAGGTGACGGCGGCGACAGGAGAGGAAGGTAACGGACGACAGATCAAGGAGGAGAGGAGAAGGGACGGACTAACTGGACGGCTTGGATTGAGAGAGAGAGAGAGAGAGAGAGAGAGAGAGAGAGAGAGGAGTGTTGATGTGGTGAGTGATGATGTGGTCTTTGGTTGCTTCTTACCCTAGTTCTAATAACTGGGATCGTTGTTTTGTTGTTTTTAAGGTAGAGCCCTAATTAGGGCCTTTTGTTAACATGTGACATAAGAGATATAGAGATAGGAGGGACAGACTGTCGTAAGTCATAAGTCGCAAACATGGGCGGACCCATTAGTGGGCTGGGCCGGGCTGTAGCCCGGCCCATTTTTTAATATATAGGCGTAAACTTAATTTTTATTTTTGTTCTTTTTTATATATTGTGTTAGACCCCTTTCTATATTAGTTTTTGAAAGTACACCTAGAGGGGGGTGAATAGGTGTAAATGCTAATCTAGAAACTAAATACGGAAGCTAATGCAAATATTGCAACAGACTTAATACAACACACAAGTGTAGCCGAATTCCCCGTGAAGGGCTCTGGACTAACTCCTCTTGATTCCCCTAGATATGGGTTGAGGTGCTATGTGAAGCTCTTGTGCTTAAGTATAAGTAAGGCACACAAACACACAAGCATATAAAGATAGACAATATGAAGCAATGCTCAACACAAGCAAATATGATGATATGATATGAATGATGCTTTGCACAATTAAGAGAGAGAGAGAGTTGAGAGACAAGTGGATCAAACGCAAAGGCCAAGATATGTTTCGAGGTTCGAGCCCCTAGCTCTACATCCCCGCCTTCACCACCGTGAAGGATTTCCAATCCACTATACTCCCACCGAGGGAACCTCTACCAAAGAGGATTTGTTACAACAAAGGGAGTACCGAACTCCTCTCTCAAACACCGCCTCACAACCGAGGGGTAGGCCCGTAGCCAAACAACAACCAATCCACCTCACACTTGAGGAATACAAATCAAACTCCATCTCTCACTAGAGGGAGCAAACCAACCAACTCAACCTCTACCAAAGAGGGAGCAAACCAACAACCCAAAACAACAACCTCAACCTCTACCAAAGAGGGAGCAACCAACAAAAAAGGGTTTTTACAACAAGGAGGCTCAACAACCTCAAACAATCTTTTTCCACAAAATAAAAGATCCTAATAGATTAGGATAGAAGATATAGCTCAAGTGTGGAAATCAAAGTGTTTTGAAAATCAAATAACAAAGAAAAATCCTTGGGAAAACACCTGCAATATGATAGAAATGAAGATCTAAAGTAATATCCCAAAACCTATTTTTCTTTGAATTTTCCAAACCCTTGAAAACAATAAAGATGAAATCTTTTAGCTCTTAAACTCTTTTTGAAAACTTCTTTTTAAAACCAGAGAATGGGAGAAAATCAGCTCTAAAAATCTTGGCCAAAAAATCCCAAAGGAATGGGGTTTATATAGGCCAAAACAGAAACTAGCCGTTAGGCTGATCTGGCAGCCTGACAGGCTAGCGGTCGGCCGGCCCGGCCGACCGCCAACGGTCATAAATATGACCGTTGGGCCATCTCGGTCGACCGCCCGGCCGACCGCCAGAAACAGAGAGCAGAGCTCTCTGGTCCGGTCGGCCGCCCGGCCGACCGTCCCAATGACTGCCAAACGTGCACAAGCTTGTGCACGTCGGTCGACCGCAAGGGTCGACCGGCCCTTGGTATGGTCGACCCGTGCGGTCGGCCGTCCTGGCCTGTCAGCCACTATTCTGGGACAGAAAACACATGTTAAAATATTTCTAAAAATTCTTTTAAGTCCTGTAAAAATACTCAAAAATAGTTTTAGCATTTTGCATTGATATATAAACATGTGATAAAAATTTCAACTCAAATATCAAGCAATTTGAACTATTTTTGTGTCTAATCATTTTTATCAAAAACTAAAACTTGTATTTTATCAAACTTGGATTTTTCAATAGGAAATCTGATTTTTCCTAAAACTCATAGAAATACAAAAACATGATATTTAAACACATTAAAGCATGTTGCATATGGACATAAGTCCAATATACATGAAACATATATATCATAGTTTTTGTCTTTAAATCCAAAAATATGTTTCGTTAAAAATATCAAAACATAAAACGTGTGTGTATTGTGCACTTGAGCATATCAACTATACTAAGCTTTACAAATGGATCTAAACACACTATCTAAACTATGAATACCTAAGTTTTCTTGACGATCTCCATCTTCAAGTAAACCCGATCCAAAACTCCATCCATGGGCTAGACAATGTGTGATCATGAAGCTTGAGCCCTGGAATCACTTGTGAAGCTTCCAAACACCTCTTGTTGAAGCTATCACCAAACTAATATCTTGTTATAATATCTGAGACTGAAAACACAAGAATATTAGTAAACATAACTACATGAGTTAATCATCATCAAAACTAGGGTGGAAAGCCTTTGGGCCAACAATCTCCCCCTTTTTGATGATGACAAAACTCATGGAGTTATATATGCATGGATTAAAGTTAAGCTTCAAAGAAGCTCCCCCTTAACTCATGCATAAAACAAATAAACATAAATATGCATGAATGACAATGCATAAACAAGATGCTCTAGATACCAAATGAAATATTCAAAACAAAACATGCTCTAGAGACCAATTAAAATTAAACAATTAAACTTAATATATGCAAAACACAAATATGCATATATAAAACTCAAAATCTCTCTCCCCCTTTTTGTCAATCATCAATAAAGGGGTTAAAGCTAAATCAAAAACAAGAAATTTTTCTCCCCCTTTTGTTTAAAACAAAAACATATCAATAAGGGGTTACGATCAATAAGATATCAAAGAAAAAGATATGACAAAGTAGCATCTTGATATCAATTGAAAGTAAACATAAAACAATCAATAAATGGTATATGCTATATACATTCATGAAGAGGAAGACGCTAAGTTAACTTCCCTACACATATGCATTATATGAAGAAGGGATGATAAGCCCCAATTCACATAACACATATTATGTAATACATAAGAAGAGATGTGAAGCTCCCCTTACACACGTGTATCACATAAAGAAGAGTTATCAAGCTCCTCAATACAAGATACACTCAACATGAATCTATATGTAGAAGAGATGTTAAGCTCTCCTTGCATATAGGCAATACAAATCAAAACTTTTAAATTTTTCTTTTTAAACCAAATTTTGATTTTTCAATTTAAAACATTCAAACAAACATCTTGATATCAAAAAGAGAATATTTTTCTTTTTAAGCATATGATACCAATATGAAACTTATTTTCTATCATAAAGTAAGGGAGTGGGAATCAAATACCAATTGAAAGACAAAATCAAATTTTCTCCCCCTTTATGAAAAACAAACTAAACACATGCATAAGTTTGTTTTAAGATACTAATTGAAAACAAATCAATCATTAGAAATTTTCAAGCTTAGCATAAACAAATATTTGTGCTCTAAGATATAGGAATATAGTAGGCACAAATAAAACATATATGTATGAAAAAAAATAGATACCAATAGACATTGATACCATTGAAATGAAAGCATACATACATAAACACATATGAGTATACAAAAGAATCAGATTGATACCAATTGAAAGAGTTCAATGATACCAATTGACATAACAATAAAAGCATGGTATAACTCATATCAAAATGAAAAATACGAACTAGTTAAAATGGAAATTTTTTGTTAACTAGTACGAAATCCTTCAAATAAGGAATAAACTAAAAATAATTTTCATAAAACACATGTAAATCACATAGCACTTAAAACACTCAATATTCAATAAAGTCCACACATGCTCATGAAAACATACTCATGAGAAGTATTTTTTAAAAAATGGTGAGTGTACAAGTAATGTGTGACATGGCATAATGAAATTTCCAATTAAGCTCAAAATTCCTTGAAACAATGAAAATCATCACAATTATTTAATCTTCAAGGTATATGTATGTCTTATACAAACTAAAGCATACATACATATCCAAAACACAACGAGTCCACAAAATATATGCATTAAGGCATGTGACTCAAAAAGGATGTATATGTATAATAATAATTTGGATAAAATAGACATATACATGAAGTTAACCAAATAAACACGAAATCAAGGAAAACTAAATTTTCACCAAAACAAATTTCATTTCAAGGTATATGTATGAATTGTCAGCACAATAATTATACATACATATCCCTAAACACAATTGAGTCCATATATATAGATTTGCATGAAAGGCAAATGACTCAAGGGGTATACATGTATATCTTAAAGTTTGGCAAAATAAACATATACATGAAATGAAAACTCATAAAATAAATCCAAAAATAGAAATACAAGTTTAAAATTCATGAATCATCAAACTAGACTATACTGGCACATCTAATGGGTTCAAATAAGCATTCAAGCTCAAACATATATAAATTTATTTGTGGCCTACTATATGCACAAGTATACACCTAGTTTTAATGAAAACTGATTAGTAGTAAAAAATGCATAATTGTCATCATATTTACCATCACATTTGCACATTTATTCATATTATAATGCACATTTATTAATATTTTGTTATTTAATATGTGCAGGCCTCGAATTATTATTTTAATAATAAATAAAGCCTAAAAGAGCCCAAAGCCCAGATCCAAGCCCATGTTTGAAGCCCAGGTGCAAAAGAGCAATTACAAGAAGTCAAATGCAAATACAAGGGCTAAAAGTTACAAATATCAAAGATAAGGGAAGGATAGACTTCTATCCAACCCTAAACACTTGCAGGATGAGGATAAAAGCCCAAGATAAGAAGGAAATTCGTGGATAGAGGATTTGGGATATTTGAGATTAAGTTAACTTGATTACTAAGTTATCTCAAAAAATCCATAATAAAGAGCCAGGATGCAGCTTCCAGAAGCAAGCGCCCAAATGGATGGACCAGAAGAAGCCACGCGCCAAAGCGCGTGGCCAGATTCCACAGAAATGTTGCAGATCTGCGGCAAAAGCCCAGATTCTGCGGCATTTTGGATGAAGCTGACTACCAACTTTCGTGTGCGATCTTATCCGGGACCCTATCACCTTCTGCACTTTAAATATCCCTGCAGGCGCAGCAGAGAGGGGAGGAGAGACGTATTAGGATTTTCTTTTAGCCATTTTCTTTAAATTTCTGCAAGATTGTAACTTTCATTTCATGTACGTTGTGGAGAAGAAGGAGCTTTGTAATTGGAGGATTATTCTGCAATAAAGGTTACCTTTTTCCCATTTAATTTTCTGCATTTAGTTTTATTTTATTTCTGTGATCTCTTTGGTTTGGTTTCTAATCATCGATCTTCTGATTTGTCTTCTTTATTTCTTTCTCTAATCTCTCTTATTAAACAATTAAAAAAAAATATAAATTGAAAAGATAAAAAAATGATGATGAACTAATTCTCTCTAGTGGTTTGCTGAAATTCTTAAAGCAACCCTAGAGCAGTTAAGCCTTGATCAGATTGATGACCATCTCTAGAAACCCTAGGGTTAACAACAACTTTTCTTGAAGATTAAACAAGTTAACTAAGATTCTTAATCTAGGTTGCATATTAAAAAGACTTTTCATGACTTCAAACTTAAGAACTAGGACAGCATAAATTTAAGATTCATCTTCTATTAAGCTGTACCTAGATGTTAGGATGAATCATAGTTTGGCTTTTAAATAATGTAACTTAGTCAGAATCTGGTATTGGTTTTTCTTACTTGAATTATTCTTAATAACCTAGGGTGAATTACATACATCTCAAGATGAAGATCAATCTCCTTAACTTGCAATAGGGTTGTGGTAGAAAATCAGCAAAACCACGTCTTTCATATCATATATTCTCAAATCTAATCTCTTTTCTCCTATTTTTGAAGATACAGAGGAATAGAGTCGAAAAGCTTGCATCGCATCCTTCCCTGAGGATCACGACCCGCTTGAGCCCTTGCTACAGCGGATTCGCATTGAGACTAAGAAATCTACACTTCATTCTTTTTATTCACAAATTCTTAAATTCTCAATCAAAATTTTGGCGCCGTTGCCGGGGAAGGAACGGCACGATTTCCTCGTTCTAATCATTCTTTATTCTTTCTGTTTGCAGATACAGAGAACAGGAAAACAGAGCAGTAGCGAGGGCATACAGCAACCCAGTGTCTCTGCCCTCGAAGGCAGAGCACCAGGGCCTACATATTTGCCGCAGATCTGCGGCCAGGGCCGCAATTCTGCGGCAATAGTAGTTGACTACTAATCTGGTTTTCTGTAGGTTGCTCTGAATTGCAAAAATAGCTTACTGCTTTGATTATATTTCTCTGTGATCACTCTGCAACTGCTAATTAATAACATTAACCCATTTGTTGAAAATAAAAAAAAATTTTAGACTCTTGCATATTAGGGCACGTGTCTATTTTAATTTTCTTTAATTCTGTTGAAGAGTGCTGGCGACAAGGTACGTTTGCATAGCATATAGATTAGGAAACACTCTTGGTTGTTTACTGCTTTCTTGAGTGATTACTTTTCTACAGCTTTACACGTACACAAAAATATCTTAAGGGCATAACCCATAAGCAAGATAAGGTGGGGATTTCATCACCCTTCCTTGGCCCACAAATCATATCCGTCACACTCACAACCCTAATCTTAAGTAAAATTTGACTAGACGTTGGCCCTAGGTTAACTCGGACTCAATAGGAGATTGACGGAAGGAGGAAAATTGTTCGAAATTAACTCTTGTCAAATCGGTGTCTAGGCAGGGGATTGAGGGCCGAAAGCCCGAAGAACGGTGGTTATTTAATTAAGGAACGTCTCTGACGGAAAACCTCCCACCGGTCTTGCCACCTACCTGGCCGATTAGCTTGTGGTTAACGTCGACAATAGACCTCCTAAGGACAGTCTAAAGTTAGGAGTCGTCTAAGTCAAGGCTTACCCTAGATTAGGATTTTTGATTGTTTTTCTTTTTTATTGATTGATTGGGTGAACTTGTTTGCTGATTGTGCATGTCCGCTTGGTCGAGAGACCCACTTACATCCAGGCTAACTAGAACTAGTTCACCACCCGAGCAAAAGCCCGACCCACACATGGCACAACCAATATCACTCCAAGATAGGTTCTATCCTATTAGGACCTCTCTTCCTTCTTGCATCAAGCTTAACGATGAAGGTGTTGACCCATTTGAGCTTAAGCCACAATACATCAACACCCTTCCGAAATTTCATGGACTTGACTCCGAGGATGCATACTTCTTCATAAGGGAATTTGAGGAAGTATGTCTCATGATGAATATTCCTAAGTTAGGAAAAGATGACATCAAACTTAGGTTTGTCCCATTTGCTTTGAAGGATTTAGCAAAGAAATGGCTCTACTGTCTAGAGGCCGGTTCAATATCTTCGTGGGATAATTTTGTTAAGGCATTCTTAAAAAAATTTTATCCCGTCCACAAGACTGCACTGGTTAGGAAGAACATCTTACAGTTTAAGCAAACAGCCAATGAACCTTTTTGAAAATATTTCGAACGTTTCAAGGACCTCCTTGCCCAATGCCCTCACCATGGGATAGAGAAATGGCGACTTTGCCAAGTTCTATATGATGGATTAGAATATCAAACTAAGACATTGTTAGAATCCATATGCCAAGGAGGATTTCTGAAAAAAGACGAAACTGATGGATGGTTATTGTATGAGCAATTAGCTGAAAATACCATCCAATGGGAGCCTACTCCGGAAAAACTTAGGACTAATGACCCTACTTCTTCTAAAGGAGGTATCCATTCCATTGAGGCCAACATAGCAACCGATGCTAAGTTAGCTGCTGTTATGCGAAGACTTGAGGCTCTTGAAACTAAAGAACCAGTCTCTGTGAACCAAGTCAGCCCAACATCTTCGGTGGGCTGTACTTATTGTCAAAATATGAACCATGTGTTCGAGGAATGTCCCGTCTTTATCGCGCATCAACGCTTGCCCGAACATATGAGTGCGGCCTTCACAAGGCCCACCAACAATCAGCCCGCCAACAATCCATATTCGCCCACCTACAATCCCGGTTGGAGAAACCATCCCAATTTGTCATGGGGCCAAAGTAACAATGATCAAATTAGGCCCAAATTCTCCAACAATTTCCAAAATCCGCCCTATCAAAATCCTCCACCCTCTTTCCAATATTCACAAATGGAAACAAGGCTCTCCAATATGGAAAACAATGATCAAACTAGGCCCAAATTCTCAAACAATTTCCAAAATCCGCCCTATCAAAATCCTCCACCCTCTTTCCAATATTCACAAATGGAAACAAGGCTCTCCAATATGGAAAGAAAGGTGGACACTCTCGTTAAAAGCAATGACACACTGGCTCAAGTCTTGACTAGGATAGAGATGCAAATGAATCAGCAAGAAAGGCAAAAGGGTACTCTACCTAGTCAACCATTCCCAAACCCTAGGAACTCTAGTCAAGCTCACTTGGCTGAAGAGAATCATATGAGTCAGTGCAATGCGATTCATACACTGCGGTCGGGAAAACAAGTTGATAACCAAGTATCAACATCATCAAGTTCTAAACAAGCATTCAGCTTGCCTGATCCCACTCCATCTCAACTTGATGCCAACAACACGAAAAAAGACAAGTCAGCCGAAGATATGCACAAGCCCATCGCACCCTACCCAAATAGGCTTAAAGATAAGCAATGTGCACAAATGGATAAGGTACGCGAGATTTTTAATCAAGTCAAGATCAATATACCTCTTCTTGATGCAATTCAACAAGTCCCTAAGTATGCCAAGTTTATTAAGGACATGTGCACAAAGAAGAGAAAGACTAATGTGCCCAAGAAGGTTTTTCTACCCACTAACATTAGTGAGCTATTGTCCAACCAGATCCCTGTCAAGTATAAGGACCCTGGTTGCCCCACCATCTCTTGCACAATAGGTCAAACTGCAATTAAGCATGCACTTCTTGATTTGGGAGCAAGTATCAACTTACTCCCCTTCTCAGTCTACCAACAACTTGGGTTGGGCGAACTTAGTCCGACTAAGGTTACAATCCAATTAGCTGACCGATCCATAAAAATTCCCAAAGGAGAAATTATCGATGTGCTCATCCGAGTTGGGGAGTTTATCTACCCAGTAGATTTTGTTGTTCTGGAGACCGAACCTGTATCCACTCTTCGGTCTCAAACTCCCGTTATCCTAGGGCGTCCGTTCCTTGCAACTGCAAATGCGATCATAAATTGTAGGAATGGATCCATGAGGTTGACCTTTGGAAACATGACTAAAGAGGTCAATGTCTTCAACCTGGAAAACCAATCTCGTAAGATAAAAGACCAAACATTTGAGGTGAACTTCATCGAGAACATTTGTGAAAAAGAAAGTGAAAATGAGTCTCTATTTCTTGACAAGTTATTTGAGGATAAGTGCGATTTTAGTGATAAGATGACACATGTTGAGGATTATAATTTTAAAGTTCCCTTAAAAAAACGAAGATTTGATCTAAGTATCTTCAAAGATCCAAGCACTGAAATATCGCATGAGAATATAGTTCAAGAAACTCCGATTGACTTAACTTTCGAAAGTCTCTTTGAAGAAGAACTCCTGTGTTTAGATACACCGATTAAGGAGATGTTGGTTAATTATTCACTTCCAGGGAAAAGTGTTGATTTAAGTTTTGAGGAGATGTACGGAACTGAGCTAAAATTTCTCGGCAAGGAAGTTCCAACTGAAAGGTGTGATGAATTTTTGAATAATGGAGGTGGACATATGATGAGGAAGAGCCTAAAGAAGATGAAACTGGGGGGAGAGAAAGTTAAAACAAAAATGTTGGTCTCCCCATTGTGCCTTATAAAGAGAACCCATTGGAATGATGGGAAACGAGCTAGAGGGATGAATCCTAAGCAGCTCTAGGTGAGAGTGATACATGTGTTGTACATATTATGGTATACTATTATTTTTTGCCTCTATTTACATTTTTCTTCATGCATTCATGCATTTCATACATTGAGGACAATGCATGAGATAAGTGTGGGGGAGGGTTTACTAACATAGAAAAGATTAATTAATAAAATAAAAAAAAATATTTTTCTCTTTATTTGTTCTAACATTTCAAAAAAAAAATTTTAAAAAATTTAAAAAAAAAAACTTATAAAAAGGATAATACTTTGACTTATTTTTTGAAAGAAATCTAAGTTAGTTTTAAGGATTAGGAAAATCATGATTAGAATTTCTAAAAACTTGGTCAAAATAAATAAATTGTTTAAATTTTAGGTATAGGAGGAGAAATTGAATAATTAGTTAGTCTTAATTTTTACCTTAATGAAATGTGCATTTCTAGTACATATCTAGGATTCTAAGACAAAGACCCTTGTGCCTCATATATATATATATAAATAATAAAAAAAAAATTCAATCACTAATTAAGCTGGATACATGTGCCTCATGAAGCATAAGTATTCACGCCTAAAGGTGAGTTAATAAATAAAATCCTTAGTTTTGTGGCCTAATTCACTCGAATTTGAGTCCGCGGGGTGTCTTCTCATCTGGTGCCCTAAGACCGACCGGTTTGGGAGTCATCGACTTTAAGTTCGCTACATGGGTGGATTAGAAAGCCTAAACTAAGAAATATTATATATGTACTAACACATCTAATAATCAATTAGTTAGGTATGAGGGCCTCAAGAAGCCTTGATACTTATACGAAAGAAAATTAGATGAGTTATACATGCAAAAAAAAAAAAAAATTTAACACATCTAATAGTCAATTAGTTAGGTATGAGGGCCTCAAGAAGCCTTGATACTTACACGAAAGAAAATTAGATGATGTTATAAAAATACTAAAGAGGCATGAGAGTCCAAGTTAAGGAATTCCTAGATTCACAAGGGTGCGTATGACTTTTGGTAACGAAAAAGACTATACAAACATTCAATTTTAATCCTTACCTAAAATGAATAACAATTCACTTTATTAAGACTAAGTTTAAGAATGAATAAAAATGATAATCCTAAAACTTATAGACTACTTAGTCTCTTCTAATATAAGTCAAATATTTTCCTTTTTATGGATTTTGTGGGTGTAATCCGCTGAAAACCCTCACGAGACAACACTCGTCCTCTAGGGTAACCTAGGGGTTTAACGGCTTGTTGCACACGCTAAGTGCAACCGTGATTCCTACGAAAGTGAGTTAGTTAGATTAGATTTTCTTTTTCTTTTTGATTTTTACTCGAGGACGAGCAAAAAGATAAGTGTGGGAGTGTGATTAGTAGTAAAAAATGCATAATTGTCATCATATTTACCATCACATTTGCACATTTATTCATATTATAATGCACATTTATTAATATTTTGTTATTTAATGTGTGCAGGCCTCGAATTATTATTTTAATAATAAATAAAGCCTAAAAGAGCCCAAAAGCCCAGATCCAAGCCCATGTTTGAAGCCCAGGTGCAAAAGCGCAATTACAAGAAGTCAAAATGCAAATACAAGGGCTAAAAGTTGCAAATATCAAAGATAAGGGAAGGATAGACTTCTATCCAACCCTAAACACTTGCAGGATGAGGATAAAAGCCCAAGATAAGAAGAAAATTCGTGGATAGAGGATTTGGGATATTTGAGATCAAGTTAACTTGATTACTAAGTTATCTCGAAAAATCCAGAATAAAGAGCCAGGATGCAGCTTTCAGAAGCAGGCGCCCAAATGGATGGACCAGAAGAAGCCACGCGCCAAAGCGCGTGGCCAGATTCCACAGAAATGCCGCAGATCTGCGGCAAAAGCCCAGATTCTGCGGCATTTTGGATGAAGCTGACTACCAACTTTCGTGTGCGATCTTATCCGGGACTCTATCACCTTCTGCACTATAAATATCCCTGCAGGCGCAGCAGAGAGGGGAGGAAAGACGTATTAGGGTTTTCTTTTAGCCATTTTCTTTAAATTTCTGCAAGATTGTAACTTTCATTTCATGTACGTTGTGGAGAAGAAGGAGCTTTGTAATTGGAGGATTATTCTGCAATAAAGGTTACCTTTTTCCCATTTAATTTTCTGCATTTAGTTTTATTTTATTTCTGTGATCTCTTTGGTTTGGTTTCTAATCATCGATCTTCTGATTTGTCTTCTTTATTTCTTTCTCTAATCTCTCTTATTAAACAATTAAAAAAAATATAAATTGAAAAGATAAAAAAATGATGATGAACTAATTCTCTCTAGTGGTTTGCTGAAATTCTTAAAGCAACCCTAGAGCAGTTAAGCCTTGATCAGATTGATGACCATCTCTAGAAACCCTAGGGTTAACAACAACTTTTCTTGAAGATTAAACAAGTTAACTAAGATTCTTAATCTAGGTTGCATATTAAAAAGACTTTTCATGACTTCAAACTTAAGAACTAGGACAGCATAAATTTAAGATTCATCTTCTATTAAGCTGTACCTAGATGTTAGGATGAATCATAGTTTGGCTTTTAAATAATGTAACTTAGTCAGAATCTGGTATTGGTTTTTCTTACTTGAATTATTCTTAATAACCTAGGGTGAATTACATACATCTCAAGATGAAGATCAATCTCCTTAACTTGCAATAGGGTTGTGGTAGAAAATCAGCAAAACCACGTCTTTCATATCATATATTCTCAAATCTAATCTCTTTTCTCCTATTTTTGAAGATACAGAGGAATCGAGTCGAAAAGCTTGCATCGCATCCTTCCCTGAGGATCACGACCCGCTTGAGCCCTTGCTACAGCGGATTCGCATTGAGACTAAGAAATCTACACTTCATTCTTTTTATTCACAAATTCTTAAATTCTCAATCAAAAACTAACATCTAAACAAGTAATCTTAACATGAAGCATCAAAACACGATAAAAATTATCATGATAAACATAAACATGATTATTATTAATATCCACATGTTATTAGAACTATGATATACGCAATATCAACCAAATAGTGAGAACACAAAAGAATTTATCCATATTAAACATGGGTGTCTCAAAATAACTAAACATGTATATCACAAATCTAATAAGCATGACATTTTCATAAAAAAAATAAAAAATGCTCTAAACAATGATATGAAAAGTATGTAAATAATAAATAAGGAGTTAGAGATTCGATACCAAAACCAAGGAGGGCACCGCTCTAGTTCTCCAAACCAAGGGGGTCCTCCCACCAAACTTCCCTTGAAAGTGATGCATCCATTTGATCTCCATGAAGCTCGGAACACATTCACTCCAAGGTACCGCTGCTCTCATGTCATGTGAGAGCCCACACCTACATCAAATAAAGGAGGGGTGGTCTTTGGTACCCATACTCTTTTGGGTCCATGGGGTTAGTACCTTCTCTAACTCAAACAAAATTATTTGCTAAATTACAATCATGTATACGATCAAAGTAAAATTTAGCAAGGTAGCCCTTACGTCCACAATGTGTACAAGTGTACACATGAGCATACATAGTGTGATGGTGTCCGTAAGGAGCATGTGTATGCCGTGGAGGGTGTGCATGCATAATAGATGAAACTTGTTTCTTTCGAAACAAAGTTTCCAAACGTGTATGACCCATTACACATTGGCTCAAAGTGGAGCCCAAACAATCAACACTCTTCTTAAGCATGGATATATCATTGTTAATTAAAGAAGAAGTGTGGCATGCAATGGGTGAAGTGTGTGATACTACCCTAGCATGGCAAACATGTGCAACAATCTTATTTTGCAAAACATTATTTTTCTTTAAACAAACATCTAAATCATTTGAAATAGAAATAATTTTATTTTTCAAAGCAACATTCTCTTTTAAAACAAAATCTATTTTGAAGACAAGTTTTCATTTTTCTTCAAAAGATCATGGGAATCATTTTTAGATTTTAAAAAATTATTTTCTTTTAGTGCAAGATCAAGTTGAGACCTTAATGAATCCCTCTCATTAGAAATCTCCCCTTTTTCTTGCAAAACAATATCAAGTTTAGAAATCAAATTTTTATTTTCATTGTTAAGGCCTAAACTTTTCTTTTTCAAAATATTATATTTTTCAATCAATTTTTCACACACAATAGATAGTTCTTCATTCAAAGCATGGGCATCAATATGATCATCACATGAAGAACTAAAACTATTTAGTTGAGATTCCGATTGTACCTCAAGGGAGTCATTCCCTTGGACCATTAAGCATTGTGAGTCGGATTCTCCACTAGACTCCTCTTCTTGTTGGATTTGCAATTGAAGCTCAGAGGTGGTGGTTGTGGTTGACAACATATTCCACACTGCAAATGCGGAAACAAAGTTAGAAGCAAGCATAAGATATTCTTTATTTAATGTGCTTCTAATAGCCTCAAGGGCTAATGCATTGGCCTCTATATGATTGCGGTCACCAAGATAACATCTCTTGGTAGCGGCAAGGAAAACATGTAAACCTAGGGTTTTTAGGTACAGGGACATCCTATACTTCCAAACAACAATGTTGGAAGGGTCAAAACTAGGTGGGGTTATGAAGTCCATGGTAAACTATATGTGTGCAAACAAGGAAATGCAAACAAGATTAGCAAACAAATGGATCTCACTCCTAGGATGTTAAGCCTAAATATCAGGAGCGTTGGCTCTGATACCAATTGAAAGTACACCTAGAGGGGGGTGAATAGGTGTAAATGCTAATCTAGAAACTAAATGCGGAAGCTAATGCAAATATTGCAACAGACTTAATACAACACACAAGTGTAGCCGAATTCCCCGTGAAGGGCTCTGGACTAACTCCTCTTGATTCCCCTAGATATGGGTTGAGGTGCTTTGTGAAGCTCTTGTGCTTAAGTATAAGTAAGGCACACAAACACACAAGCATATAAAGATAGACAATATGAAGCAATGCTCAACACAAGCAAATATGATGATATGATATGAATGATGCTTTGCACAATTAAGAGAGAGTTGAGAGACAAGTGGATCAAACGCAAAGGCCAAGATATGTTTCGAGGTTCGAGCCCCTAGCTCTACATCCCCGCCTTCACCACCGTGAAGGATTTCCAATCCACTATACTCCCACCGAGGGAACTTCTACCAAAGAGGATTTGTTACAACAAAGGGAGTACCGAACTCCTCTCTCAAACACCGCCTCACAACCGAGGGGTAGGCCCGTAGCCAAACAACAACCAATCCACCTCACACTTGAGGGATACAAACCAAACTCCACCTCTCACTAGAGGGAGAAAACCAACCAACTCAACCTCTACCAAAGAGGGAGCAAACCGACAACCCAAAACAACAACCTCAACCTCTACCAAAGAGGGAGCAACCAACAAAAAAGGGTTTTACAACAAGGAGGCTCAATAACCTCAAACAATCTTTTTCCACAAAACAAAAGATCCTAATAGATTAGGATAGAAGATATAGCTCAAGTGTGGAAATCAAGGTGTTTTGAAAATCAAATAACAAAGAAAAATCCTTAGGAAATCAAATAACAAAGAAAAATCGGCCGTCCTGGCCTGTCAGCCACTATTCTGGGACAGAAAACACATGTTAAAATATTTCTAAAAATTCTTTTAAGTCTTGTAAAAATACTCAAAAATAGTTTTATCATTTTGCATTGATATATAAACATGTGATAAAAATTTCAACTCAAATATCAAGCAATTTGAACTATTTTTGTGTCTAATCATTTTTATCAAAAACTAAAACTTGTATTTTATCAAACTTGGATTTTTCAATAGGAAATCTGATTTTTCCTAAAACTCATAGAAATACAAAAACATGATATTTAAACACATTGAAGCATGTTGCTTATGGACATAAGTCCAATATACATGAAACATATATATCATAGTTTTTGTCTTTAAATCTAAAATATGTTTCGTTAAAAATATCAAAACATAAAACGTGTGTGTATTTTGCACTTGAGCATATCAACTATACTAAGCTTTACAAATGAATCTAAACACACTATCTAAACTATGGATACCTAAGTCTTCTTGACGATCTCCATCTTCAAGTAGACCCGATCCAAAACTCCATCCATGGGCTAGACAATGTGTGATCTTGAAGCTTGAGCCCTGGAATCACTTGTGAAGCTTCCAAACACCTCTTGTTGAAGTTATCACCAAACTAACATCTTGTTATAAGATCTGAGACTGAAAACATAAGAACATTAGTAAACATAACTACATGAGTTAATCATCATCAAAACTAGGGTGGAAAGCCTTTGGGCCAACAGTTTTTTTTAGCAAATTTATTCCTACTTTCACTCCTGATTTAGTGGAGAATACTGTTTTATTCTTTTGATAAATTCATATAATTCATAAGTATATGTTAAAAAAAATTGCGCCCACCCCAAAAAAAATTTCTGGTTCCGCCCCAGGTCGCAAACTATTTTACAGTTGCAAATGAGTTACATATAAGTAAGTTTTACAGTGTTTAGTTCATAATGTAAAACTATAAGTGAGAAAGTGTGTTGCGTTGTACGATGTTTGGTTGTCGTAATGTAAAAATTGACCACAAATTAACTGTTTGGTGATTTAAAAATTAAATAATTAAAATTAAAATTAAATTAAAATTAATTAAAATTAAAATTAAAGTAAGAATTATAAATATAATTAAAAATATTAAATATTAAATAATTAAAAATAAAATTAATTATTAAATAATTAAAAGAAATATTTCGCTACAGCCACCTAATTTGCTTCATAATTACAAAAAAAATCAGCATCATAATTTGATTCTCTACAGCCTCATCCACGTCAGTAAAAATTGATTCATCCTAACCATCACTTATTTATATATTTTCATTTCTTATTTTACCTTTTCCCATTGCACCTAACGTTACTCACCCCTCAACCTTGATCCAGACGCAGAGTAATTCGCGGGTCGACCTTTTTGCAGATCTCGTTTTGTTCGTGCTCGCAATGAGTTCTGTGAGAACTGACTCAGATATAGGGCACACAGTCCTCACAAAACCTCAAAATACGGCATTTTATGAGGACTGCAATCATGGGCGTAGTTCTAATAAAGAGGACTGCAATCATGATCGCAATCATATAAAGACTTAGAAATATGACAATTTTGTGAGGACTGCGATTATGGTCGCAATCCTCATAAATAGTGCATTTTATGAGGACTGTGATTATGATCGCAATCCTTAGAAATATGGTCGCGATCATTTTATGAAAACTGCGATCATAGTTGCAGTCCTTAGAAATAAGGCATTTTTGTGAGGATTGCGATCATAAACGCAGTCGCAGTCCTCTATACTGTAATTATTTTGTTAGGACTGCGATCATAGTCGCAGTCCTCATAGGACATTTTCGAAGCGGTCCGCTTTTTTGAAACATTACTTAGGGACATTTTTTTCTTTCGCTGTTAATGAGCGCTTCAGCACTTGATATATGGGCGAACATCCTTTCTTTAAAAAAAGAGTTGGCTGAAGCGAATAAAATTATGAAGCTGAGTTTTTTTCTTAATTACGGTTCGACGTAAGTGGGTATAGCGAAATGCCTCTAATTAAAAATTATCAAATATTAAATATTAAATAAATAAATATTAAGTAAATAAAAAAATTAAATTTATTAAATAACTAAAAGTATTAAATAACTAAAAATAAATTTAAATTTATAAAAAATATAATAATTAAATAATAAAAATTAGAAAAATTAAAATTAGTAAATATTAAAAATTAAATATATTAAATATTAAAAAAATAAAATATTATCTAATGATCAAAAAATATTAAATTTATATTAAATATTAATAATCTATAAATAAAGTTTGAATTAAAATTAAGTGGAATACATTATATTAATTTAGTAATAAAAAAATTAATCTAGTAATAAAAAAGATTTAATATTAAAATTATTGATTATAAAAACCTTAATCTAATATTTTAATCTAATAATTAAAAAAATTCTCATAATCTAAAAGATTAATCTAATAATAAAAAATATTAATCTAATTACATTTAATTGTCAGCAATATAAATTTGCATGACCACAAAATTAACTGTTTGTGTGGCAAGTGGACGGAGATTTGCATGATTACAAAATTAACTGTTTGTATTGCAAGTAGATCGTAATTGAGATGCAAGTACATTTTATGATTTACAGTCCAAACAAATGTCGTAGGTCGTAAGTCGAAACGACCTTTTATGGTGAAACAAACACACCCGAAATGTAAACATTCTTAAAAAAAATCTACTAAATTCATAAAAATACTATTAAATTTCACCGTTTTTCAAGATAACACCACAAACTTTCAAAATGGCAAAAAAATATCAAGAACTTTTCCTTAAATTTTAAAGAAAACACCCAATATTAGCCTCACGTTAAGAAAATGAGCACGTGTAAAACACATGACCTTTTAATGCCCAAAATACACTTCACCTCTCCCTCTTAAATTCTTTTAAAAAAAAGAAAAAGAAAAAGAAAAATCCCCAACCACGCGTAGCCCCCGCATCCGTCACCTCCTTCTCCTGCCTCTACCCTCCTCCCTTTCCTCCCTCCCAGTTGTCCTTCCCTCCGCTCCCTCTGCCTCGCCTCGCCCTTCCCTCCGCCTCCCCCATTAGTCTCCGCCTTCAGCCCCTCCGCCTCCCTCGCTTCTTCCCATTAGTTCCCCCCTCCAGCCCCTCCTTCTCCCATCCTTCCCTCTGCCTTCCCTAGTTGCCCTTGCATCAAGCCCTTCACCTCCCCAGCCCCCTTCTCTCTCCCTCTCTCACTGCCGCCCCCACCACCTCCACCTTCCATGTCTTCGCTGGCCCCCACCATCTCCAGCCCAGCTTACTCCACTTCTTTCTCGCTACTGTTGGGAAAACGAAGAATTAAAATATGAATCTTTAAGCTGAATTAAGGCATGATCCGTTAATAGAATCAACCGGATAATGGTTGGAGTGTGTTCTCCTTCCATTGGGGATGAACGTGGTATATTTACATGCTTAATTCTATTTTAGAATGAATGAGATATTTAAGTCTAAAGTTTGACTAATTCAAAAGTTAAAGGGGACTAAAGGTAATTAAAAGCATTTAATCCCATATTAGATATGGGATGGACAATTGAATGTTTAAATAGAGAAAAATGGGAACAAAGGGTGTGCCCTTTGGGTACTTGGAGTTTTCACGCGCGATTGGGGGACACCATTCCCACACGCTCGCGGGCGCCGCCACCGCCCGCTCGCCCGGCGCCGGAGCTTAGGCTCGGGTCCGGTCGCGGGTGTGGGTGCGGGCCCAACCCGGCCCGGTTCTTTTTGAACCAGGCCACACGCTACCCGCCCACTGCGCTGAACTGCTGGAAGGAACCGCTACAGCGGTTCCTGTCTGGAACGAACAGTTGCAACAGTTCAGACGGAACCGTTGCAACCGCTCGGACTCCAAAGGACAAATTTGCCCTCCATACAGTTCCCAGGAGTGCTATAAATAACGCTCCTCTTCATGGATTAAAATACACTGAACAAACTTCATTCTCCTCTCTTCCCTTTACAGCATTCGGGTCTGAAAAGGAGTTAGATTCTAAAGAAAAATCTGAAGCAAGATTCATTTTGAAAGAAGACTTAGAAAATTCAACAGATTTTTAAATAAAATTGTTGTCTGAATCTCTGTCTTTTTAAGACATTAATTCTTCTCTCCCTCCTTTTTTTACAGTGAATAATTCTTCAAAGTTAAGGCAAATATTCTCCCTAAAATTTATCTTCATCTTGCTGCATTGAAATCCTATGAAGGTACTGATTAACTACGGTTCGACCGTACGGTGATTTGGCATTGCTATCTAAATACCGTGAAGGAGTGTTGTATCTTGGAAGACCAGCATCCAGTAACCCGATAGCACCGAAGTGGGGGACGTAATTGTTTTAAGGAGATTCGCTACATGCGTACCTCACTCCAAATGCTGTATAAGTGAACTAACATTCTTAATACAGGGGTTACACTGAAATTTTATGCTCATAAAAATTGCTGTATATTGAGACTGACTAATACTACTCTAATTGGTATTTAACCAAGGAAAGTAATTAAAAGGTGGTTCTGTAACTAAGGAACATTCTACTAAACGTAAAAACTCCCACCTGATATTCACTGACCTGGCCAATTAGATCGGTGATATTGATTAGTTGTCAGATTGATTCCTGCATCAACAATCTTAAGACATTTAGCGTTCTTGAAGTTTACTTACTTTTGTTCTATTTGAATTATGGAAAATGTCTGAGACTAATCAAGACAGTACCAATAAGGCATCAAACATGCAAATTCAGACATTGGTGCATGCTCCACATCCTAACTCAAAACCGGAGAAGGTAGAAAAATTCGATGGCACTGAATTCAAGAGGTGGCAATAGAAGATGTTTTTCTACTTGACCACTCTGCATTTGGCCAAATTCTTGCAAGAGGATCCATCGGAACCCGCAACTGATCGGGACTCATCCTTGCAATTGATGCATGGACGCAAGGTGATTTACTTTACAGAAATTATATTTTAAATGGACTATATGATTCTTTTTACAATGTCTACAGTCCTATTACAACGACAAAGAAGTTATGGGCCAGTGTTGATAAGAAGTATAAGACTGAGGATGCCGGTACCAAGAAGTTCATCGTGGGACGATCTTTCGAGTACAAGATGGTGGACAGTAAGACTGTGATCAGTCAGGTGCAAGAATTCTAACTTATCTTATACGAGATAGTGGCTGAAGGTATGATTCTAGTTGAAACTTTTCAGGTTGTTACTATCGTGGAGAAACTCCCACCTGCGTCGAGAGATTTCAAAAACTACCTGAAGCATAAGCGCAAGGAGCTGAAGTTGAAGGATCTCATTGTGAAGCTTCAGATTGAAAAGAACAACCGTAAATTTGAGAAAAGGAGTAACAAGAACTCCTATGAATCCAAGGCCAATATGATCGAAGACTCAAAGGAAAAAGCGTCTACTTTCAAAGTTTTGAAGCGGAAGAAGACTGCCCAAGGGTACAAAGGTAAGGACTAAGAAGGTAAGAACAAGCGCTTTAAGGGAACTTGCTACATCTGCAACAAAGAGGGACATAAGGGGAATGAATGTCGCAGTCATTCCAAAAATAACAACAAGGACCATCCACAGGCAAATCTAACCGACCATGCGTCACCAAGCCTATCAGTTGTGGTGTCAGAAGTTAATCTTACAACCAACAATAAGGATTGGTGGGTAGACACTGGGGCTACTCGGCACATCTGCTCTGAGAAATTATTATTCTTTGATTATCAAAAACTAAAGCATGATGAGCAACTCTTCATGGGCAACTCAGTCGTCTCCAAGATTGAGGAAAAAGGAAAGGTCATCCTGAAGTGGACATCTGGGAAAAAGCTCACTCTGAACGATGTACTACATGTTTCAGATATCCGTAAGAACCTGATCTCTGGATCAATCCTTAGTAAGAAAGGTTTTAGAATAGTTTTTAAATCAGATAAGTTTGTACTTACTAAGGGTAGGATGTATGTGGGTAAGGCTAATCTTGTTGATGGCCTATTTAAGGCCAATATTGCTGTAGTGGAAAAAAAGTCTAAATAAAATAAAATCTTCTGTTTATTTGCTTGAGTCTCCTATTTTATGACATGCTAGATTAGGACATGCAAATTATAAGTTCTTGCAAAACTTATCTAATCTAGAATATATTCCTAAACTCAACTTGGAAGAAATTCACAAGTGTGAGATTTGTGTTGAAGCCAAGTTCGTAAAAAGTTCATTTCACTCTATTGATTGAAATACAGAACCTTTATGGTTAATTCATAGCGATTTGTGTGACTTAAAATTTACACCAACAAGAGGCGAAAAATGTATTTTATTACTATTATTGATGACTGTACAAGATACTGTTATGTGTATCTTCTAAACAGTAAGGATGAGATAATGAATATGTTTCTAACATATAAAGTCGAAGTTGAGAATCAACTCAACAAGAATATAAAGATTCTAAAATCTGATCGAGGCGGAGAATATGAATCAAATGAATTTAGTAAGTTATGTGCTAAATTTGGTATAATTCATCAAACTACAATACCATATACTCCTCAGCAAAATGGGATTGCTGAACGGAAGAACAGAACTTTGAAGGAGATGGCTAATTTCATGCTCGTATGTTTTGCAACTCCACAGAACTTGTGAGGGGAAGCTCTGTTAACTGCAAATTATATTTTAAACAGAGTACCCCATAAGAAACTTGGTCTTATACCATTTGAGTTATGACATGGAAGGGCACTTTCCTACCATTATCTCAAAATATGGGGGCGCCTTGCAATAATACTAGCACCACAACCTAAAAAGATTAAGTTGGGAGAAAAAATAATGGATTGCATATTCATAGGCTATGCTTTGAATAGCAGTGCCTATAGATTTCTAGTACATAAATCAGAAATATCAGATATTCATGTAAATATGATTATCGAATTTAGAGATGCTATGTTCTTTGAAGACATCTTTCCATATAAACGGGAAGAAGAGAAGACTTCTGGGAAAAGAATACACGAGATGGCATTTCGGGACGAAAGCCCCATGAAACAAATTGGTAATGCTGAAGTTGAACCAAGAAGAAGTCAGATATCAAGAATCTCAAAACTTTTTGGTCCGGATTTCATAGCATATGCTATTGAAAGCGATCCTCAAATATTTAAAAAGGCTATGTCAACCCCAGAAGCACAAATATGAAAAGAAGTTATAAATAGCGAAATATAATCCATCCTAAGCAATCATACTTGGGAATTGGCCAACTTGCCTCCTGGCAGTAAACCAATTGGCAGTAAATAAATTTTTAAAAAAAAAATTAAAACCCAATGGATTTATCGATAAGTACAAGGTTAGATTAAATAGCCAAGGGTTATCGACAAAAGGAAGGGCTTGACTACTTGATACTTATTCACCAGTAACAAGAATAACTTCCATTCGGATGTTAATTGCAATTGCAGTATTACACAACTTAGATATTCATCAAATGGATGTCAAGACTGCATTCTTAAATGGTGAATTAAATGAAGAAATATATATGGAGCAACCTGAAGGATTTATAGTCAAGGGCCAAGAACACAAAGTGTGTAAATTGATAAAATCCTTATATGGTCTAAAGCAGGCTTCAAAACAATGGTATGAAAAATTCGATAGTGTCATGATCAAAGATGAATTCACTATCAATGAATGCGATAAATATATATACACTAAAACAATTGGAGATGCATGTATCATTGTTTGTCTATATGTAGATGACATACTGATACTTGAGACTAATATTGAAGTTATTAAGTCCACTAAAAGAATGTTATCCAACAATTTTAATATGAAAGATCTGGGGGTTGCTGATGTAATTTTAGGAATTAAAATAACAAGAATACCAGATAGAATCACTATATCTCAATCTCACTACGTGGATAAAATGATAGAAAGATTCAAGAAGCATGGGATAAAAGAGAATATAAATTTTTTCCTCCTACACATCCACCTTCACAAGAATACAGGAACTGTAGTATGACAGTTGGAGTATTCTCAGATTATCGGAAGTCTAATGTATTTAATGAACTGTACTAGACCTGATATTGCTTATGTTGTAAGCAAATTAAGCAGATATACTAATAACCCTAGTGATGATCATTAGACTGCTTTACTACGAATATTAGGTTACGTATCACATACCAAGGAATATGCCTTGAGATATGGACAGTATCCACCTGTACTTGAAAGATACAGCGATGCTAATTGGATTGCAGCTTCTGAAGAATCAAAATCAACTAGTGGATACGTATTTACTCTTGGAGGCACAACAATATCCTGAAAATCTTTCAAACAAACATGTATTGCCCATTCCACAATGAAATCGGAATTCACAGCCTTAGACAAGGCTTGAGAAGAAATAGAATGGCTTCAACAATTTTTGGAAGATATACTATTATGGCCAAAGCCAGTGCCCACTATATGTATTCGCTGCGATAATCAAACAACGATATGTAGGGCACAAAATTTTATATATAACGGTAAGTCTAAACATATTCGTCGTAGACATAATACCGTTAAGCAGTTGCTCTCAAATAGAATTATCTCTATTGACTTTATATCATCAAAAGATAATTAGCGGATCTATTTACTAAAGGTTTACGTGGAGAGCATATAAACTGCGCATCGAGGGGAATGGGTATAGAAGCCTAACCTTACCGAGTCAGCTTAATGGACACCTCACTTAGCGACTGGAGATCCTACAGATTAAGTTCAAGAGAAAAAACTAGTTATGATTGACTCTGCGAGTAAGCACTTAGGAGTTTGACTCTAACCTATTCCTGTGGTGCACCCAAGTGCTTTCTACAAGTGGATTAAGGATAAGCTTAACGCTTTTAATGATACTTATATCTTGTTATTACAACAAGCGGGGTAGAGTAAACTACTCTTAATAGGATGATCACCTATGTGAGTATAAGTTGGGTCGGCTCTTTGGGAATCTCTATGGAGGCTGTTATTCCCTAAAGATACTCTGAAACTAAGAATGTTCAGGGCCAAAATGGACACAAACGAAAATCAAAGTTGATTTTAGAAAGTTACTGTGTGAAGCTTGTTGACTTGGCTTAAAATAACGGCTGACGGTTCAAGACTTAGCTCACTGATTAGCCAGTAAGTCTGACAAAGATTTTGCTATGGAAGGTTCAAGACCTAGTACACCTATCCGGATGTAATTTCTTTTCTAAAGTACTTTTCACTGTGGAGTCAGTCTCTTTATGTGTCAATTCCGTGAATCTCCATTCATTGTGGGGGATTGTTGGGAAAACGAAGAATTAAAACATGAATCTTTGAGCTGAATTAAGGCATGATCCGTTGATAGAATCAACTGGATAATGGTTGGAGTGTGTTCTCCTTCCATTGGGGATGAACGTGGTATATTTACATGTTTAATTCTATTTTAGAATGAATGAGATATTCAAATCTATAGTTTGCCTAATTCAAAAGCTAAAGAGGACTAAAGGTAGTTAAAAGTATTTAATCTCACATTGAATATGAGACAGACAATTGAAGTGTTTAAATAGAGGATAATGGAAAAAAAGGATGTGCCCTTTGGGTATTTAGAGTTTTCACGCGTGATTGGGGGTAAACCATGTGCACAAGCGGGCGCTTCGCCACCTCCGTCCGCCTGGCCCGGCGCCAGCGCCGGTGCCAGAGCTTTGGTCTGGGTGCGAGTGCGGGTGCAGGTCCAACCCGGTCCGGTTCTTTTTAAACCAGGACACACGGGTTTGGTGCTACAAGCGGGTCTCGACCCGCCCACTGCGCTGCAACTGCTGGAAGGAATCGCTGCAGCGGTTTCTATCTGGAACGAATAGTTGCAACGGTTTAGACAGAACCGTTACAACCGCTCGGACTCCAAAGGATAGATTTGCCCTCCATACGGTTCTCAGGAGCGCTATAAATAGCGCTCCTCTCCGTGAATTAAAATACACTGAATAGAATTCGTTTCCTCTCTTCCTTTTTCAGCATTCGGGTCTGAAAAGGGGTCAGATTCTGAAGAAAAATCTGAAGCAAGATTCATTCTGAAAGGAGACTTAGAAAATTCAACTGATTCTTAAATAAAATTGTTGTCTGAATCTCTATCTTCTTAAGACATTAATTATTCTCTCTCTCTCTCCTTTCTCTGTAGTGGATAATCCTCCAAAATTAAGGCAAATATTCTTCCTGAAATTTGTCTTCGTCCTGCTGCATTGAAATCCTGTGAAGGTATTGATTAACTACGGTTCGACCGTACGGTGATTTGGTATTGCTATTAAAATACCGTGAAGGAGTGTTGTATCTTGGAAGACCAGCGTCCAGTAACCCAATAACACTGAAGGGGGGACGTAATGGTTTTAAGGAGATTCGCTACATGCGTATCTCACTCCAAATGCTGTATAAGTGAACTAACATTCTTTATACATGGGTTATACTGAAATATTTATGCTTATAAATATTACTGTATATTGAGACTGACTAATACTAGTCTAATTGGTGTTTAACAATGAAGGTAATTGAAAGGTGGTTCTGTAATTAAGGAACGTTCTACTGAAAGGAAAATCTTCCACCTGATATTCACCGACCTGGCCAATTAGATCGGTGATATTGATTAGTTGTCAGATTGATTCCTGCATCTAACAACTACTTCTCTCTCTTAATTTTGTGTATTGTGAATGAAGTATAACTTTTTTTTTTTTTTTTTTTTTTTTTTACTGCTGTTAACAATCGTTTGGTACTTTATTGAAACTTTTAAAGTTTGTGGTATTTTCTTTCAATTTTAAAAGTTCATGGTATTATCTTGCACGGTGAAAGTTCATGTATTTTTATGAATTTTAGCCAAGAAAATCAAGAGCTCAACTTTATTTATGTTTTTAAGAGATTATATAATGTTATCTCTGATGTGTGATATTTTTCTTTTCTTTATGTATTTTTATTGTTTTGGTTGGTTTGTATAATGTTTTGAGCTAACTTGCCTAGTTCTTCGTTTATTGTGGGTGACCAGATGCTACCGCCAGAGGGAAGTCGGCTTTACAAAATTAATCTCGGCCCAGGACGGGCCCATCTAATTTTTTAGGAGAAAGAAGGAAATCAGGAAAAGAGAGGGAAAATGAAGAAGAAAGAAGTAAGGAAAGAGAAAGAAAAAAGGAATCAAAAAAGAAAAAAGGAAAAAGAAAAAGGCCCCCTTTGATACATACATGCATCGTCTAGATTTGCGGTCCACGAAAGCACTTAAAGCTTAAGCACAGTACGAAACTTCTGGATTTTTATACACATATATGTAGAAAAGAAAAGGCGAGAGAAAAGAGGAGAAGAGAGGGGACTCAACTCCCCGAACACTACATATTAATAAATTTTTTTTAGGAAACAACAAATTAATATTTTGTTAATTCCAATAGTTTAGCCATCGAGGTCTATCTCAATTTTATTTTTTTATTCTTTTGCATTTTTTTACTTGTTTTTAAAAATATTAAAATTAGAAAAATTAATTTAATAATATATTATATAATACAATTAAAAAATATATTTAATCTGCACGGGCCGTCTCAGAGAAAATATAAGGAATGAAAAAACGTACATAAATAAGAAAACCAAAGTACATGAAAAAAAAATACTAATATGGTGGTAGGTCATCTCCTCCGTATCCACCCCCTCTATAGTTTGGTATTCTGTATTTACTTCCTTCATATTCACCTCCTGCATACTGTCCTCCTACACACTGTCCTCTTTTTATATTTCAATAAATATTATTCAAAATTAACTCATTTTGAAGGTATTGACGAGACCTTTTCAATGCTATAATTTCCGTTAAAAATTAATTAGTAAATTTAAATTTAAATTCAATTCAATTAACTAGTATATTAATTGAAAAGGATACAAGTGAAATAAACAAAAAGTTGTTTGTGATTGAAAGGATAAAATAGAAAGAAAAATGTGATGAATAGTACAATTGAGGTCCCTCAATATTTGAAGGAAAGCCTCCAAATATGCATTTTTTGGAGGCTGCATCCAGTTTAGAGCAAAAAAACAGCTCGATTGGAGCTCCACCGAGCTGCAAATTGGAGACTTGCAATCCAATTTGAGATGCTCTTAGACTTTAAGAGTAGAATCTGAAATGATCTTAAAAAAGTCAGAATAATGGTGAAGCTAAGTAAGGCCTAAATAGATCCTTATCCCACATTCCCCTCTTTTTTTTATGGCATCTAGTTATAGAGATAATATTACTCTTCTATTTGATTTGTTGGAGGTTAGTAGCCTCAAACCTTATAAAGCGTCAAAACCATGTAGTATTTTCTGGAGAGCAAACTTTTGTTGAATAATATTATCAAAACTGACACGGTTCCATGCTTTAACAAAAAAACATAACGGCAAGGAAGTGGGCTGTTTGGTTGCAAGGAAGTGGGCGGAAGTAAGGAAATAGGGAAGTATAATTGCTCACTTCCCTATCTATCCAAACACCGGAAAAGGAAAATAAGAAAACCTCTTTTCTTTTTATCTTTTCTCTTTTACACAAACATTTCCTCACTTCCAGAGTGCTACAGTTAATTTTGTGGTCATGTAAATCACATTTGTAATAAATTGTAGCACAAACAGTCTCACTTGCATTCTAATTACAGTCTATTTTTTATTTTTCTTAATTAATTTTTATTTTTCTTAATTAATTTTTTATTTTTCTTAATTAGTTTTTTATTTTTCTTAATTAATTTTTATTTTAATATTATTTTACGGTCAACTTTGTGGTCCACTTTTCTACTTCCACTTTCACATTACCATCCAAACACCGAAAAAGACAAAATATTTTTCAAATCACACTTCTCAACAACATCCAAACACCGGAAAACTTACTAACCAATTCCCAAGTTCCAAAGGGAATTATTACTATTTCCTCAATTCCTCACTTCCTCACTTCCACCCTTAACCAAACAGGCCCGCAGTAGAATTGTAAAACTTTTTTGCAATGAGATGGAGATGCAAGATTCGAATCCTATTGGCACAAGGCTATTGCTTATTTCCCAAAAATGAAAATGAAAAGAGCGGGATGCACGTGACGGTGCTTGTGGGTAACCGTGCTCCAACATCAACACGAGTAAAGGGCTAGGGCGGCCCAAAAGTCTTGGTGTGCATCATTAAAGTTGGAGAGTTCCAACCACATCATCTCAAAGCGAAAAAGTTCAAATGGGGATGCTTCCCCATGTGTCTAACAAGATTATAATATGATCATATAGAGATTGCGGTAATGCTTTATCGGTGGATAGATGAAACTTCTCTTCTCAATGAAGATAATACAATAAACAGTTAAACTTAGCACATTATGGAATCTCCCTTTCATTCCTCCAATTCTGTGTGTGTGAGAAGAGAGGGTAAATCTTGTTGATAGGATTTTAAACTCTGTTGAAGGTTATCCAAAGATCGATGCCATCAATAGTATCAAATTCGAGAGCGCATCAGTCGTACTAATGGTAGATTGCACAGGAGGAATAAGACCTAGTCGTCTAGGCATTTAGACTAGGCGAGTAATGATACAAATAGAGAATTGAAAAATCTGTTTCACTACAGACTAGTCGATTAGTCCAAATTCCTAGTTGACTAATAGGGGTTATTAGTCGACTAGGTTATTTCCTAGCCGACTAGTGCAGCTGCAACGGCCAGTTTTCAAATCTGATTTTGAATTTGTTTCTAATCCGAATTAGGTGTTTTTGGTTTCCTTTTCTTCGTGGTTTCTTTGGCTATATAAAGATGGGTATTATCCCAATTATTTGTAACCTATAATTGATTGATTCAATAAGAACTCTCTCCCTTTACCCCGAGGATCTAGACAAATTGGCAAACCTCGTTAAATCTTGTGTTCTCCCTTTCTTTTTTTTTTTTGTTTAATTGTTCGTGCGACTGGTGTGACTATTCTCTGGTGCCCATCTCCTCTGTTGAGTAGATTCCCAACAAGTGGTATTAGAGATTTCTGGGTTCGACGGGGAGTTTTTTCATTCAGGTGGAAGAAATCAACTTGGAGACTGTTTACAGTTTTCGTTTTGAGGTAAAGATCTTGTCTTTCCCATTTGAACTTATTTTTACTAATTGATTTGCACATTGTGTTGAGGAAATTATTGAGAAGATGGCCCGAGAAAGTCAATCAATAGTGAAATCCTTGAACCCACATCCAATGAAGATCGATGTGGTAAAGTTTGATTGCATGAACAATTTTGAGATGTGGAGGTATGAGGTGATGGATGCATCGACGACATCAAACCTTGAAGACACTCTACGATTGAAAAAAAGCCAGAGAAGACTTCTGAAAAGAATTGAGATAAGATTAATAGGATGGCGTATGGTCTTATATGGTCTTGTTTGACATAAGGCATTAAGTATCATGTGCTACATAAGACGTCTGCAATGAAGATGTGGGAGATTTTCGAGAAAAAATATCTGACGAAGAGTATCGAGTCTCGACTGCTTCTAAAGAAGAGGCTTTATCGCTTCCAGTTGAAAAAGAGACTCTATTGTTGAGCACTTGAACAACTACACAAAGCTTCTTATAGATTTGGTTAATGTGGATGTGGGTATCGAAGAAGAGGATAAGACATTAATTCTTTTGAATTCTCTTCGAAGAGCATGAGACCTTCGTTCTCACCTTGATTAATAGGAAGCAATCACTTAAGTATAATGATGTGTCGGCTGCTCTTGTAAATTATGAAGTGAGGAGGAAGGATAAGAAATCTTTTTTCAGTAGTACATCAGCAGAGGTATTAGTGGTAAGAGGCAGAGGTTCAAATCAGAAGGGCAAAGGCATTCACGGGAGATCAAAGTCCAGACCAGAGTTCAGAGATCTGAAGAGGAACCAGTGTGCCTTCTGCAAAGAGTTATGGTACTGGAAGGTTGATTATCTAAGGATCAAGGATAAGAATAAGGGTCAAAAATCGAGGAAATCTTACACAGGTGATCAATACCCAATCGGGTTGTACTTCACAGGTAGATAGATCAGACTCAGACTCATCTGTATTTTCATTCTCAATCACTACTCCTACCATAGGTTACTCAGGTGCTTCTGAGTGGATAATAAATACAGGAGCTACCTATCATGTATGTCCCAACAGAGATTGATTTTCTATTTTTTAGAAACTAGATGGATGTTTCGTGGTCATGAGTGATGATCATTCATGTCATATGGAAGGGATAGGACTATCTTGGTCAAGATGTTTGATGGGATGGTGCAGGAATTAAATGACATGAAGTATGTACCTCAACTGAAAAGGAATTTTATCTCTGTTAGTATCTTGAAAACATTGGGTCTTGAAGTATCTATTAGAGATGGAGTTCTCAAGATGGTTAAAGACTCGATGGTTGTTTTGAAGGGCGTTCGACACAATAATCTTTACTACTTGAAGGGTAGTATAGTTATAGGGCAAATGGCGACTTCTACAAATTCAGATAATGATTGCACCCAACTTTGACATATGACGCTTGAGCATACTGGAGAAAAGTCTTTGCAAGCTCTTGCAAAGTAAAGTTTATTGAAATGTGCCAGTACCTGCAAATTGAAATTTTATGAACGTTGCATCATCGAAAAGAAGACTAAGGTGAGATTTGGCACCGCAACTCATTGCACCGAGGGAATTCTGGATTATGTTCACGCAGATGTCTGGGACCTACCAAGACGACATCTATTGTAGGGAATCATTACTTTGTATCTTTTATAGATGATTATTCTAGGCGATGTTAGGTATATACTATGCAGCACAAAGGGGAAGTCCTGAAGTTGTTTGTGGAGTGAAAGAAGAACATGGAGAAGAATACGAGAAGAAAGATCAAAGTACTCCGTTCAGACAACGGAGAAGAGTACACAAGCGATCCTTTCCTACAGCTATATCGCGATGAGGGCATAGAAAGACACTTCACAGTAAGAGAAATATCGCAACAAAATGGGTGCCTGAAAGAATGAACATGACCTTATTAGAGAAGGTCAGTTGCATGTTATCCAATGCCGACATATTGAAATCTTTTTGGGCTGAGGCATAGGCGTATACTTTGAAAGTACACCTAGAGGGGGGTGAATAGGTGTACGGCTAATCTAATGAACAATAATGTGGAATTAAAAAACTTAATGCAACAAACTTAGTGTAACCAAAGAGTGTAGCCGAATTCCCGGTGAAGGGCTCTAGACTATCTCCTCTAAATTCCTCTAAATAAGAGTTGAGGTGCTATATGAAGCTCTCTTGGTTGAACACAAGTGAGGCACACAAACAAACACAAGCATATAAGATATGAATGATATGATATAATGCACAATGTAAGAGAGAGAGAGTTAGAGAAAGTGGATCAAACGCAAACATCAAGATATGTTTCGAGATTCGAGCACACAGCTCTACGTCCCCGCCTTCACACAGAAGGATTTCCACTAACTCGTCCACACAGGACTTCCACACAGGGAACCTCCACTGAGGATTTGGGGCAATTACAATTGAGAGTACACAACTCCTCTCTCCAACAAATACAACCTCTACACTTAGAGGCAAGGCACAAAGCCAAACAAAGATCAACCTCACAAATGAGGGATAGGCATAAAGCCACTCAAACAACAATCACCTCACACTTGAGGGATTCCAACACAATCTCCACCTCTCACTAGAGGGAGCCAAATACCACTTCCACTATCACCTCTCACTAGAGGGATATCAACTCAATCACCTCTCACTAGAGGGATATCACAAAGATGGAAGGTTTACAACTTGGTGGTCTAACAACCACAAACCAATATTCTCACTAAACAATGATCCTATAGATAGGATAGTTAGATAAGCTCAAGTGTGAGAAATAATGAGTTTTGAAATCAAAATCACAAAGAAAAACTCTTGGGAAAACTTCTAGAATTAATATAAAGTTATTATCAAAAATAATCCTAAAGAATTTCTTTTTTTTGAATTTTTCAACCCTTTAAAACAAAATAAAGATGAAATCTTTAGGCTTAAAAACTTTTTTGAAAACTAGTGTTAAAACACTTGAGAAGATGAAAATTTTGTTCTTAAAAATTCTTATTAAAAAACCAACTCAAATGGGGTATAAATAGCCCATTTAAAAATCTGCCCGTTGGCAGCTGAAAAGGGCCAGTTTGCCCTTCTGGTCGACCGGCCAACGGTCAAAAATTTGACCGTTGAGCCCAGAGGTCGACCGCCCGATCGACCGTACCCAGAACCAGAGAGCAACGGCTCTCTGGCCAGTCGACCGAGCTGGATACAGAGAGTAGAGCTCTCTGTCCGGTCGACCGGAGGCATTTCCAGAGAGCAGAGCTCTCTAGCGGTCGACCGGGTCGGTCGACCGGCCTCCCCAGCTTGGCTGCGTGCACACTTGTGCACGTCGGTCGACCGGCCCGGTCGACCACTCACTGCTACGGTCGACTGGCCCGGTCGACCGGCAGCCTGCCAGCCAGATAGATTTGGGAGTTAAAAACTTGAGTTTTTATCTTTATAAAATCCCATAAAACCATATAAATTTCACAAAAATCAGTTCATGTTATATCTTTAAAATACAAATATGTGTGACAAAAATTCAACACATATTTCAAACTATTTGAATCTTTTTTGTGTGATAGAAATTTGTCTTAAACCAAAAACGGTATTTTCCAAAACTTGAATTTTTGAAATGGAAATCCGATTTTTCCAAATCTCATGTAAATACAAAAATATGATATTTAAACAACTTTGAAGTATATTGTATATGGATAGAATCCAATATACATATAAAGAATTATATCTGTTTTTGACATCAAATCCAAAAATAAGTTTTGTCTAAATACAAAACTCCAAACTCATGAAATAGACTATCAAAATAAGTTTTTCTAAGTATATGAAGTATAGATGTATATAGATCAAATCTAATATACATTAAACCATGTAAACTTATTTTAATTCTATCTATTCATGAAAGCCAAGACCGGTTAAACCAAAAACCGAAACCAATAAACATGAAACTTAAAATAAGTGTGTGTGTTGTGAACTTGAGCATATCACACTATCTAATCTTTACAATGGATCTAAACTAAATCTTAACTAAACAAACCGAAGCCTTCTTGTATAGTATTTTAGTATATATACATGTTTATTTAAAAACATTTGTTTTATGTTTTGTTGATATTGATATCAAGAGCATGGATATTAGTATCAAGAACATATTTTATTGTTTTGTTTTGTTGGTATCAAGAGCTTTTATTGAAATTTTTATTGGTATCAAGAGCAATTATTTAAGAACATGCTTATTTTAAAATTTGGTATCAAAAGCATGTTTATGTTTATAGCATTCATGACATATTTCTACTTGTTTATTGCTATGCATGAGTTAAGGGGGGAGCTTCTATGAAGCTTAATATTAATCCATGCATATATAACTCCATGAGTTTTGTCATCATCAAAAAGAGGGAGATTGTTGGCCCAGAGGCCTTCCACTCTAGTTTTGATGATGATTAACTCATGTAGTTATAGTTACTAATAATCTTATGATGTTTAGTTTCAGATATTTTACCAAGATATTAGTAGGTGATTAGCTTCAATAAAGGTGTTTTGGAGCTTTCACATGGTGATCCAAACGCGATCCAACGAGCTTGACTCCAACCGAGTGCTAGATATGAACTTTGATGCTCGAGCTCTTAAATCTAGAGGAGTTAGTCCAGACCCCTTCACGGAGAATTCGGCTACACTCTTGTGTTATACGTGGTGTTTAATTTAAATAGTCTGTTTAGGTCATAATAGTTTTTAATTCCGCATTATTTGGCATTTAGTGACCATTGATTAGCCATCACCTATTCACCCCCCCTCTAGGTTATTTTACAATTGGTATCAGAGCCAAGTGCTCTGAATTTGGGTCTTACAACCTAGAGTTAAAGATCCTCATTTTTAGGCTAATCACATTATTTGTACACACACCATGGATTTCATGTCACCACCCACCTTTGACATTCTTAACATCCAAATTTGGAAGGTTAAGATGTCCTTTTACCTCAAGGCCCTAGGAATTCATGTTTACTTTGCCATCACTAGAGATGATTATTATTTAAATGGCAAAACATTGAGGCTAATGCAAAAGCCCTTCATGCTTTAAAGTCAACCCTAAATGATGAATATTTATTTAGGGTTTCTAATGTTGATTCGGCTTTTGTAGCTTGGAACATCATCACCTCCTTTGGCGAAAAGATCTACATTATGCGGGGAGCGATTCAGACGTTGGAAGTGACACCTCCAACTTGTGCTATATGGTCCAAGGGGATAACCCCCTTGAGGTAACTACCGAATCCGAGGTAGATGAAAATGACATGTCATATGATGAGCTCACATCTTTTTGTCAACTTTTACTTGAAAAATATGACGTGCTTAAGAAAGATAATAAAAATTTGAAAAAGAATTTTGATTGCATGCTAAAAGAAAATGATTCATTTAGAAATAAGGTTGTATGCATTGAAAAAGAAAATGAAATGAAAAAGAAAATGAAATTTTGAAAATGAGAATGTTTCCTTACTTTCTAAATTGAATGATTTGTGTGAAGGAAACACTATTTTGAAAAATAAAATTATTTTTGTGGAAAAATAAAAAGAAGTTGTTTTTCAAGAAAACTCTTGTTTAAAAAGAAAAATTTGTGAAAAAGAAAGTTTTTCTAAAAAGAAAAAGAAAATTGTTTCACAATCTCACCATGCTTTACGTGCCACCATTAATGATAGTGAGATTAAATTTTTGAAAAATAAAATAGATGGTTTGAGCTCAACTTTGAGCACATGTGCATTTAACCACACTAGATTGGAGTCTTTGTTTTCAAAGAAACAAACTCCACACATTCATGCACATCATCATCATGCATATGCTTATGTTGCACGTCATGATCACACTCACACACATAAGTATCCTAAGGTGTACAAATGTACACATTGTGGCCGCAAAGGCCATTTAGCAAAATTTTGTTTTGATAAGATGCATCATATTAATTTTGCTAATCATAAAAATGTTTGGGTTCCTTACAAAGCTAACCCCCAAGGACCCAAGAAAAAATGGGTACCAAAACCCCCACCTTGTATTTTTGATGTAGCTGAGGGCTCTCACACGATGTGAGAGGGATGGTGCCTTGATGGTGGATGCACATGGACATGATGGACTTACTTTTGATGCATCCCTATCAAGGAGGTTTGGTGGGACAACCACCATGTTTGGAGTTTTGAAACATAGTTCCTTAGTTGGTAACTATTTCTAAACTCTTAGTTTATTTACATGCTTATTCATTTTTGACATCATATAGCATGTTCATGTTTTATTTGTTTTGTGCTTCATGTGGTAAATACTAGTTTAAATGTAGTTTTTATTAAAACTTGGATTTATACATGTACAAGTAGTGAGCAACATTTGTTCATATACGTTTGCACTTCATTATTCATTTGTACTCACTATATGCCCATGTATAGCCTAGTTTTGATGATTCTTTCATTTATGCTTGTTTTGCCAATTTTCATGTTTTACTTCATGTATATGTAATTTTTATTCAAATCTAATAAATATACATGTATACCCGTGAGTCTATTGCCTTCATGCAAATACCTTTAATAGACTCTTTTATGTTTGGGATATGTATGCATATTGTTAGATTTAGATAAATCATACATATACCTAGAAGTTTGTTTTGTTTTAATGAAAAATAAATCTTCATGTTTTGTTTGATAAAATAAAATGAATAATTTGTTTTGATCATTTTTGAGCTTCATTGACTATTTTCATGAAAATGCTAGTTACATGATTTTTGAACACTCACACCTTATTTGTTTATTCGTGACTTTGTTTCATGATTATTTTTGAGCTTTATGGACCATGAGTGCTTAAATTTTTGTGTATTTGGTATGATTTATGAAATACATATGATTTGGTTTCATATTTTTTGAAGGATCTTTAACTAGTTTTTCAAAAAAATTAATTTAACTAGTTATTTATTCTTCAATGTTTTATGAGTTATACACATGATCCTATTATTGTTTCAATTAGTATCATTGAATCATTTCAATTGGTATCAATTTGACTCTATTTTTGTATATACTCATATTTTGTTTTCTATATATGTATGTAACAATTTCAATTGGTATACTCATTTTTCATACATATATATGAGTTATTTGTGCTTGAGTTAACATTGATTTTTACATGTTTAAAGCACAAAGTTATTTATGATAAGAAAATAAAATTTTAAGAAAAATTCACAAAATTTATTTTATTGAGAAAATTCAAAATTTTGTTTTATAAGAAAAATTCAAAATTTTTGATTTGTATTGCCTATATGCAAGGAGAGCTTAACATCTCTTTTACATATAGATTTATGTTGAGTGTATTGTATATTGAGGAGCTTGACAACTCTTCTTTATATGGTACACGTGTGTAGGGGGAGCTTCACATCTCCTCTTATGCATTACATAATATGTGTTATGTGAATTGGGGCTTGTCATCCCTTCTTCATGTAATGCATATGTATAGGGAAGCTAACTTAGCGTCTTCCTCTTTATGAATGTATATCGCATATAACCTTTTATTGATTACCCCTTTATTAATTCTATGTTTCGGACAAAAAGGGGGAGAAAAATTTGTTGATTTTGTTTTTTACTTTAACCCCTTTGTTGATGATTGATAAAAAGGGGGAGAAGTATTTGAGATATATGCATGTTTTCCTTACTTAAGGGGGAGTAGTATTTGTGTTTATGCATATATGTTTTGTTTTGCAAATAGGAGAAAAAGATTTTGTGATTTTTGTTTTATGCTTGATTAGCATGTTTATCTCCTTATATTTGCATACATGTTTGTTTATGCATGTGCTTCATTGTCATATTCTATTGTTTATTTGTGATGCATGAGTTAAGGGGGAGCTTCTTTGAGGCTTTACTTTAATCCATGCATATATAACTTCATGAGTTTTGTCATCATCAAAAAGGGGGAGATTGTTGGCCCAAAGGCCCATCACTCTAGTTTTGATGATGATCAACTCATGTAGTTATAGTACTAATGATCTTGTATTAATTAGTGACAGATTCATGATCAAGATCTTAGTAGGTGCGTAGCTTCAACAAAGGATTTAAAGTCAAGTTTTGGAGCTTACACGGTTTGATTCAAGAGCTTGTGCATCAAGACCACATCAAGTACTCAAGAGGAGTCTAGCTCTATGGATCGTGTTTGGACCAAGTCAAGAAGATGAAGACTTGTATCTAGGTTTGTTTTAGTAAGATTTTGTTTTTAGTTAAAATGTAAAGGATAGAATAGTTGGTGGATTGCTCAAGTATATATTACACACACACACTCTTGATAATTTTGTTTTTTACAAAATATTTTAGAAAAATACATGTTTGGTTTTTGGTATTCAAGTTTACATGTTTTTAACCAAACTAATTTTAGAGCTTAATGTCAAAAACATAGATATTTCACCATGTTTGTGTAGTGGATCATATCCATGCACACTATGCTTCAAATGAGTTTAAATATCTTATTTTTGTATTTGGAAAAGTTTTGAAAAAATCATTTTGGAAAAATACAATTTTTGTTTTTGACCAAAATTTCCAAGTTACAAAAATAGTCCAAATTATTTGTAACATGCCTTAATTTGTGCAAGCATGTTTGTTTATCAAAGTATATTGGTAAAACTATTTTGTAGATTTTCTGTGATTTTATGGGATTTTATGTGAATCAAAAAGACCAAGTTTTTAATCCCTTTACAGTTCTGTCCTGGCTTCAGCCGGTCGACCGAAGCCTGAAGGCGGTCGACCGACGTGCACAGACGTGCACGCCCAGTTCTGGCAGGAGGGCCGGTCGACCGTCCAGGCCCCGGTCGACCGACCGGTCGACCGGACAGAGAGACTTGCTCTCTGTATCCTGGCCTCGGTCGACCGACCGGTCGACCGATGGCTCAACGGTCTGAAATATGACCGTTGGCCGGTCGACCGGGCGGTCGACCGACAGTTCTGTCAGGCCTCCAACGGCTAGTTTTTGGAGCCCTATAAATTGGGCTATTTGGGGGCTGTTTTCTCTAAGATTTTAGGAGAGTTTTTGTGCCAGTTTTTCCTATTCTTTTAAGAGGTTTTTCTCCACAAAATTGAGAGCAAATATTTCCTATCAAAAGGGAAGTTTTTATCAAGAGTGTTAAAAGTGATTCTTTGAGTTTTCCTCCACAATTTTCCTTCTTCTTTCTCACACACCCACTTGAGCTATCCATTGCTATATCTACCTATAGGGATTTGTTGTGAGAGGATTTTAGGTGATCAAGAGTTGTGATCACCAAAGTTCATCTTTGTACTTTGAGGAGGCGGACGTGTGTGTCTGCGGTGTTTAGAGTTCGTGTGTGAACTCTTGGTTTGAGGTGCGGCCTCGGCGAGCCAGTGGGCTTGCGGTGTGTACGGACTAGAGAGTCCGAGGGATTGTAGGTGTTGCGGCACCGAGGAGTGATCCATTGGGATCGAGCATAGTGGAAATCCTTCGTGTGTCGAAGACGGGGATGTAGAGCAAGTGTGCTCGAACCTCGAAACAAATCCCTTGTGTTTGCGATTGCTCTCTCTCTCTCTCTCTCTTTGTCTCTTGTTTATATCTTGCATGCTATTACTTGTCTTATCTTTACATGCTTGATATATCGTGTGCTTAATTGATATATGCTTGGGGATTGTTTGCTAACACTTGTATTCAACCAAGAGAGCCAACGCGGTGAAAAATCACCTAGAGGGGGGTGAATAGGTGATTATGCTAATCTCTGAACTCAATGTGGAATTTAAAAACTAATTGCAATAAATAAGAGATGCACACTCAACAAGCCAAGCAATTAAAAATGAACAATATGAATTGATGCAAGGCACAAAGTAAAGAGAGAGAGAGAGAGTAAGAGTCAAGGGATCAAGCGCAAACAATAAGATATGTTTCGAGGTTCGAGCACCCAGCTCTACATCCCGCCTTCACCCAGAAAGATTTTAAGTCCACTAGCTTGTCCACAAAGGACTCCCACAAAGGATCCCTCCACCGAGGATTTGGGGCAATCACAATTACAAGGAGTACCCAATTCCTCTCCTTACAAACACAACCTCCTCCTTGAGGCACAACTCCAAGCCAACAACAATCACCTCACAACCCGAGGGATTAGCACAAAGCAAACACAAGGATCACCTTACAACTTGAGGGATACAACCCAAATGCACAACTTCCTCAACATAATGAAGGCAAGGCACAAAGCAAAGATTGGGTTTTTAACTTGGTGGTCTAAACAACAACCACAAACAATCTCTTTCTCCCACACAAAGATCCTATAGAATAAGAAAGTAGATGTTGCTCAAGTGTGGAGAAAACCAATGGAATGGAAATCAAAATCACAAAGAAAATCCTTGGGAAAAACTGAAACTAAGATATAGAAGTTGAATCAAAACTCTTTTCCAAAAACCTTTTTCTTTGATATTCCAAACCCTAGCAAAAATACCAAATAGATTGTTTAATTTGAATTCAAAAACTTCTTTTGATTGTTGTGAAAACACCAGGGAGTAAGGAAAAATTCGCACAAAAAATCTTAGAGAAAACAGGCTATGAATGGGGTATTTATAGCCCCCAGAAAAATATAACCGTTGGCAGCAGAAAATGCCAAAAATGAACTGCCGGTCGACCGCTCCGGTCGACCGTCCAACGGTCAAATTCTGCCCGTTGTCAGCTACCGGTCGACCGCCCCGGACGACCCAAACAAACAGAGAGCTCTGCTCTCAGACCTGATCGACCCTGACGGTCGACCGTCCCGTGTCTGTCAAACGTGCACAGATCTGTGCACGTCGGTCGACCGACCCGGTCGACCGACTTCATCCCAAGTCGACTTGGTCAGAAGACTAGTCGACTGGTTGAAGCCTGGAACAGAAAACTGGGTCAGAAAAACAGTTTAAAAATATTTTGAAAAATCTTTTAACACTCCTAAAAATCACCAAAAATAGTTTTATCATTTTGCATTGATATATAAACATGTGGTAAAAAGTTTAGCTCAAATATCAATCAATATGAACTATTTTTGTGTCTTATCATTTTTACCAAAAACCAAAAACTGTATTTTCTAAAACTTGGATTTTGAATTGAAAATACGTTTTGTCCAAAACTCTTCCAAATATAAAAACATGATATTTAAACACTTTGAAGCATGATGCATATGGATAGAAATCCAATATACATGAAACATATATATATCATAGTTTTTGTTCTAAATTTCAAAAATAAGTTTTGTTAAAATACAAAACCTAAAACATATGAATAGGTATATCAAAGTAAGTTTGTCTAAGTAGTTGAAGCATGCATGTATATAGAACAAATCTAATATACATTAAACCATGTAAACTTGTTTTGATATAATATCTATTCATGCAAACCAAGATCGGTTAAACCAAAAACCGAAAACCAAAACATGAAACGTGTGTGTTGTGAACTTGAGCATATCATACTATTCTAATCTTTACAATTTGGATCTAAACACAAAATTAAATTATGATACCGATGTCTTCTTGTAGAGCGCAATCTCCAAGTCGACTCGATCCACAAACTCTTTGATCCACCGAGCAAGTGCTATATATATGATCTTTGACGCTCGGGCTCTAGAATCAACATGTGAAAGCTTCCAAATCATCTTATTGAAGCTAATCACCTACTAATAACTTGATTAATGATCTGAAACTAAAATCACAAGATTATTAGTAAACATAACTACATGAGTTAATCATCATCAAAACTAGGGTGGAAGGCCTCTGGGCCAACAATCTCCCCCTTTTTGATGATGACAAAACTCATGGAGTTATATATGCATGGATTAAAGTTAGGCTTCAAGAAGCCCCCCCTTAACTCATGCATAAACAAATAAACAATAAATAATATGCAATAAAGGCTCTTAAACATGAATGCATAGAAATGCATAAATAATAAAAAGGTTCTACATACCAATGAAATGTTTAAAACAAAAATATGCTCTAGAAACCAATTACAAAACATGCTCTAGATGCACTAGATACCGATTAAAATTAAACTAAATTAAACTTAATATATGCAAAACATAAACATGTATATATAAACCAAAATACTTCTCCCCCTTTTTGTCAATCATCAACAAAGGGGTACAAACCAAAACAAAACAAAATCTTCTCCTCTTTTTAATATAAAGAAACAACCTTCGATGAGGGGTAAAAGCAAAACCAAATCAACAAATTTTTCTCCCCCTTTTTGTTCGAAACAACGAATCAATAAAAATAATATTTTCCCCTTTTTGTCTAAAACAAAAACAAAGTCAATTTGGGGTGACAATCAATTAAGGTACCAATTGAAAATATGTCAAAGAATAGCATCTTGATACCAATTGAAAGGAAACAAACAAAAAAATATTGATACCAATTTTAAGCAAAAACACTGAGAATCTTGATACCAATTAAAATTAAACATAATAAATTTGAATGTCTAAACAAGAATTTTGGTACCAATTGTAAATATTTTCATTTTGAAAATTTTCAATCATAAAGTATGGGAGTAAAAATACCAATTGAAAGAGAAAATCAAATTTTCTCTCCCTTTATGAAATACAAACTAAAACAATGCTTAGGCTTGATACCAATTTAAAAATAATCAATTAAAACAAAATTGAAGCTCAAGCACTAGCATAAACAAGATTTTGTGCTTAAAGATATAGGGATATAATAAGCACAAATAAAACATATATATGTATGAAAAATAGATACCAATAGAAATTGATATTCTTGGAATTGAAATCATACATACATACAAACATATATGAGTATACAAGAAATGTCAAGATTGATACCAATTGAAAGAATTCAATGATACCAATTGAAATAACAATAATATCAAATGTATATCTCATATTACCTAGCCTCCCAATCATGGTTAAGTTTTAAATGATTTTTATTATAAAGCATTCATGAACATGATCTCCCATCCATCCTCCCATAGAAGGTAGGGGTTTTCAAAAATAGGTTTGAAATGTAGTATGTTTGAAAATCTCTACCATAGTGAAGAATACGAACTAGTTATAGGAAAAACTTTTAAAACTAGTACGAAATCCTTCAAGCAAGGAATAAAGTAAAATTGTTTTTCATGAAACACATGTAAATCACATGATCACTAAACACTCAAAGTCCATAAAGCCCATATCATAGTCTCATGAAAACAAATCATGAGTAAACTAATAAAGTGAGTGTACAAGTAAAATGTGACACATATCAACATGAAAATATTCAATTAAGCTCATATGAAATTCCTTAGAAACATGAAATTCATCTAAGATGTGAAATCACCAATTGAAATCATCTTAAAAACATGAAATTCATTATAAATGTGAAATCACCTAGCAAATATGAAATTCATCCAAACGATTTAAACTTCAAGGCATATGTATGTCATGTACAAACTAAAGTATACATACATATCCTAAACACAATGAGACCACAAAAGTATATGCATGAAGGCACGTGGCTCAAGGATGTATATGTATAAATGATAGTTTGGACAAGATGGACATATACATGAAGTTAAAACAAAATAAGTAAAATGATGAATACAAGTCAAATGCAAGAATCATCAAAACTAGACTATACTAGTACATCAAGTGAATACAAATGAGCGTTCAAGCACAAACATATATAAAGGTCTATTTGTAGCTCACTAGTTGTACAAGTATAAATCCTAGTCTTAATGAAAACTTATCATTCAAGCAAGTAGTCAAAACATGAAGCATAAAATGGGAATCATAACCCAACATGATAAACATAATAATCAAAATATGAATTATTAAAATAAAAAGTCATAGTCAACCATATGATTAGCATGACAAAGACATGTGCATTAGATCTATGATTAACATGATAGCTAAAACATAAAAGAACACAAAATATGGGTCCATACTAAATATGGGTGTCTCAACAACTAATCATGTAAAGCATAAGTCTAATAAATATGGCAAATATCATACTAATCATGAAACAATAAAACATGATTCAATAAAACAAAAATCATAAACATCCACATGATCATTATGTATATGCATGTGCATTAGATCTAGTGCATACATATTAGTTTAAACAAGGTGAGAACACTAAATATAGATCCATATAAAACATGGGTGCTCAAGTAACTAAACATGTATAACACTAATCTAATCAACATGACATAAGCATAATGAACAATAAAACAAGACATGCTATGAATAGATGAACATGAAAAACATGCAAATAAAAATGGGAGTTAGAGAATGATACCAAAACCGATGAAGGTGCATCTCTAGTTCTCCAAACCACGGTGGTCCTCCCACCAAATCCCCTTGAGAGTGAAGCATCCAAATGGTTCTCTTTAAGCTTAGAACACATCCACCTCAAGGCACCAATACTTTCACATGATGCGAGAGCTCCCACCTACATCAAAAATCATAGAGGTGGTCTTTGGTACCCATTTCCTTTTGGGTCCACAGGGGTTAGTATCTTTTCTAACCCAAACAAGATTAGTTGCTAAATTTTCATGATAAACACGATCATAACAAAATCTAGCAAGGTGGCCTTTTCGACCACAATGTGTACATGTGTACACATGAGCATACATGTAACGGTAGTGACCGTGGGAAGCATGTGTATGCCGTGGAGGGTGTACATGTAAAAATGGACCTTGTTTCTTGCGAACCAAGGTTTTCATCGTGAATGATTTAATGTGCATTGGCTCAAAGTGGAGCCCAAACATTCAACACTTTTCTTCAAAACATTTATATCATTTTCAATAGTGGAAGATAAAGTGGAGCATGCAATAGGTGTGCAAGAAGAAGAAGAAGCTATACTAGCATGGCATACATGAAAATCAATTTCAATTTTCAAAGATTCATTTTTCTTTAAAACTAAATCCAATTCTTTTGTAATTGAATCAATTTTATTTTTCAAAACAAGGTTATCTTTTAAAACAAAATCCAATTTAGAAGATAAAACCTCATTGTTTTTCACAATATCATCACAATCATTTTTGTTTTTCAAAACATCAATCTCATTAAGGGTAAGGTCTAGTTGAGATCTTAGTGAGTCACGTTCACTAGTAATCTCTTCCTTCTCTTGCAAAACCAATTCAAAATTAGAACACAAATCCTTTAATTCATTTTTCAAAATAAGGTTGTCCTCTTTCAAAGGATTGTTTTTCCAAGAAATTTTCAAGCTTTGAGCAAGTTTCAAATTTAAAGATTGAACTTCCAAACATCCATAGCAATAGGAACTAGAGCTATCATCTAATTGAGTGTCCGATTGTACCTCAAGGGAGTTATTCCCTTAGACCATGAGGCAATGCTCTTCGGACTTTTCTCTCTTAGATCTCCTCATCTTGTTGATAATCCTTGGAAGCTCGGGAGACGTCAATAAGCTCCAAACTGCAAAAGCCGAGTCATAACGATCAAACACCGGTAAAAGATGTTCACTAAGAGATGCTCTAAGTGCTCTAAGTGCTAATACATTAGCCTTTTTGTGTTTGCTACTATTAGGGAAGGATTCTAAAGTGGAGGCTTGATAAACAAGATGACCTAGTGATTTTAAATGCCTACTCATATTGGCCTTCCAAGTATCAAGTCTAAAATGGTCAAACATAGGAGGGCTATCCATGAGTGCAACCTAAATGTGTGCAAATGAAAAATGCAAATGAAGATTAGCAAACCAAGATCTCACTCCTAGGTGGTTAAACCTAAATATCAGGAGCGTAGGCTCTGATACCAATTGAAAAATCACCTAGAGGGGTGGGTGAATAGGTGATTATGTTAATCTCTGAACTCAATGCGGAATTTAAAAACTAATTGCAATAAACAAGAGATGCACACTCAACAAGCCAAGTAATTAAAAATGAACAATATGAATTGATGCAAGGCACAAAGTAAAGAGAGAGAGAGAGTAAGAGCCAAGGGATCAAGCGCAAACAACAAGATATGTTTCGAGGTTCGAGCACCCAGCTCTACATCCCCGCCTTCACCCAGAAGGATTTTAAGTCCACTAACTTGTCCACAAAGGACTCCCACAAAGGATCCCTCCACCGAGGATTTGGGTCAATCACAATTAAAAGGAGCACCCAACTCCTCTCCTTACAAACACAACCTCCTCCTTGAGGCACAACTCCAAGCCAACAACAATCACCTCACAACCCGAGGGATTAGCACAAAGCAAACACAATGATCACCTCACAACTTGAGGGATACAACCCGAATGCACAACTTCCTCAACACAATGAGGGCAAGGCACAAAGCAAAGATTGGGTTTTTAACTTGGTGTCTAAACAATAACCACAAACAATCTCTTTCTCCCACACAAAGATCCTATAGAATAAGAAAGTAGATGTTGCTCAAGTGTGGAGAAAACCAATGGAATGGAAATCAAAATCACAAAGAAAATCCTTGGAAAAACTGAAACTAAGATATAAAAGTTGAATCAAAACTCTTTTCCCAAAAACTTTTTCCTTTGATATTCCAAACCCTAGCAAAAATACCAAATAGATTGTTCAATTTGAATTCAAAAACTACTTTTGATTGCTATGAAAACACCAGGGAGTAAGGAAAAATTCGCACAAAAAAACTCTTAGAGAAAACAGGCTATGAATGGGGTATTTATAGCCCCTAGAAAAATATAGCCGTTGGCAGCAGAAAATGCCAAAATGAACTGCCGGTCGACCGCTCCGGTCTACCGTCCAACGGTCAAATTCTGCCCGTTGCCAGCTACCGGTCGACCGCCCCGGTCGACCCAAACAAACAGAGAGCTCTGCTCTCAGACCCGGTCGACCCTGACGGTCGACCGTCCCGTGTCTGCCAAACGTGCACAGATCTGTGCACGTCGGTCGACCGACCCGGTCGACCGACTTCATCCCAAGTCGACTTGGTCAGAAGACTAGTCGACTGGTTGAAGCCTGGAACAGAAAACTGGGTCAGAAAAATAGCTTAAAAATATTTTGAAAAATATTTTAACACTCCTAAAAATCACCAAAAATAGTTTTATAATTTTGCATTGATATATAAACATGTGGTAAAAAGTTTAGCTCAAATATCAATCAATATGAACTATTTTTGTGTCTTATCATTTTTACCAAAAACTGTATTTTCTAAAACTTGGATTTTGAATAGAAAATACGTTTTGTCCAAAACTCTTCCAAATATAAAAACATGATATTTAAACACTTTGAAGTATGATGCATATGAATAGAAATCCAATATACATGAAACATATATATATCATAGTTTTTGTTCTAAATTCCAAAAATAAGTTTTGTTAAAATACAAAACCTAAAACATATGAATAGGTATATCAAAGTAAGTTTGTCTAAATAGTTGAAGCATGCATGTATATAGAACAAATCTAATATACATTAAACCATGTAAACTTGTTTTGATATAATATTTATTCATGCAAAGCAAGATCGGTTAAACCAAAAACCGAAAACCAAAACATGAAACGTGTGTGTTGTGAACTTGAGCATATCATACTATTCTAATCTTTACAATTTGGATCTAAACACAAAACTAAATTATGGTACCGATGTCTTCTTGTAGAGCGCAATCTCCAAGCCGACTCGATCCACAAACTCTTTGATCCACCGAGCAAGTGTTATATATATGTTCTTTGACGCTCGGGCTCTAGAATCAACATGTGAAAGCTTCCAAATCATCTTGTTGAAGCTAATCACCTACTAATAACTTGATTAATGATCTGAAACTAAAATCACAAGATTATTAGTAAACATAACTACATGAGTTAATCATCATCAAAACTAGGGTGGAAGGCCTCTGGGCCAACACGCGGCATCTCAACCCTTATCTAGGGGAATCTAGAGGAGTTAGTCCAGAGCCCTTCATGGGAAATTCGGCTACACTCTTGTGTTATACGTGGTGTTTAGTTTAAATAGTTTGTTTAGGTCATAATAGTTTTTAATTCCGCATTATTTGGCATTTAGTGACCATTAGATTAGCCATCACCTATTCACCCCCCTCTAGGTGATTTTACAGATATCAATATCAACAAAACATAAAACAAATATTTTTAAATAAACATGCATATATACTAAAATACTTCTCCCCCTTTTTGTCAATCATCAACAGAGGGGTTAAAGTAAACAAAAAAATAATGTTCTCCCCCTTTTTGTCTGAAAAAAAATCAACAAGGGGTGAAATCAATCATAACATTATGATACCACTTAAAAAATATATCAATTTAGTGCAAAGGTATACATAGAAACATCATGATACCAAATGATGATACAATTAAAAATAAACTAAACATTTTGAAGATACCAAAAAAAATTTTGATACCAAAGTGAAAGATACCAATTGAAAGATATAAACATATAGGTAAACTTGATACCAAATGTAAAAATGTGTATCAATTGAAAATATTTTGCACTTTTGATTCCAATTAAAGTATTTTACACTTTTGATACCAATATTGAAAATGAAACATGTACCAGTTGAAAATAGTTTTTATTAGGAGCGTATGATACCAAAATCAAGTCAAAATCATTTTTCACTTATTTTGTAGAAGATAATCATGGAGAGAAAAAGAATTAAACTAAATAAATACCAATTAAAATCAGATTTAACTGGATCTATTTGGTTAGCTGAGGATGATCTCAGATCTTGTCAGTTAAAAATCAAATTTTGGTGAATCAATTCTATTAACTTAAAGATCTATGAGGATATCACCACATCCAAAATAAATCAAAAGATTGAGGCAAATGTTCAGCGGAAGATCAGAGCAAATCAGAAAGATAACACCAAATGAAAACCGATAAAATTCGGATTTGTATAAATCCATTTTGGTTAGCTAAAGATCAACCGAGAATAACGTCAAATACAGAGTCCAAATTCAAAATCCAAAGGGATAAATGGATAGAGAGAAAATTAATGGATGAGATGAAGCAATTTTGACTTGGATTTAGACTGGATATAATTTAGTATTCGAATCATAACTTTTGCTACCGAAACTCTGATGATTCAAGATGATCCAGAAAGAAGACTTAAAGGGCTACAACCCTTACATTGATCACTGTTTCTAATTCTATCATTTGATAAGGTATATTCAGCAATTAACACGCCAACAAGCTGCAGATCAGAATTGAATATCCACATCAAATCAAGTTTGGAGATAAGGGGAGGATTCAAATTCAGAAATAACCAGCTCCCTCTATATTTTGACTCGTTTCCTTATCCATTTCTTTGCTATAAATACACCACAGATCAGCGACAGAAGGATGATTAAGTAAAGAGTAGAATAGATTCTTGTATAGGTTTAACTTAGGTTTTTCTTTCTCTTTTAATATAATTTTTATTTTTCTTTATGTAACTGAGAGGAGAGAAGAGTTTCATGGAGAAATGAGAGTAAGCTTGTACTGAGAGTGACACCGGTGTTAGTAAGTCTTTTCTTTTATTGTTATTTGAATTGAATCAAAGTTTCTTTTTTACTCTTGTTTTGTTTGCTTTCCTCTGATGTGTTTGCAATCCAAGTGAATCCGATAGCCTCGTGACTGTTTCACCATTGCAAGTGCCCTTGATGGCCTATTGTGATGAACAACCATTCCTTTGTTAGTTTAGCTTGCCCTTTTACTCATAGTGTAGATCGGGAACGGGGAAGATCCTACACGCCATGCTTGATTGCCTTCAAAGACTAGATAAGGTGTAGCAACAGATCCAAGGTATATGAGCACGAAAAAGGTAAGTAAGAATTTTTAGTTTTTTTTAATTCTTAGTTTAGAATTTTACTCCAAAGCCAACATTCTCCTCTTTATTTAGTTTTTTCTTTTCTTTTGTAAATAAAACAACAACAACATCGTCTTTTCTTTTACCATCTTCTTCACATTTTCTAACTTAACCTTTTTGTTTTCTTTTTCTAAAACTGTGAAGAAATTTCTAACATTTTTTGTAAACTCAAAAAGAAACGAACTTACTTAAAAGCTTCCATCCTAGTCCGTCCTTGTGAATCACGACCCACATAGCCACTTGTTATCACGATAGTATTGAGGACTTGCACATTCTATTTTGAAATTTTGAAATTCTGTATTTTCTGTGTGCAGGTATATCTCAATTAAATTTTGGCGTTGTTGCCGGGAAGGGACGGTAAGTAAGTTTTTTTTTGTTTACTTTATTGATTAACTTTCTTCTTTGTACTTAGTGTGCAAATTTAACAATATGAAAATTTTTGCTGCATTGGACATATAAGTAGCTATGGACTTGCTCAAGAAAGCAGAGCTCAGAAGCCCTCAGATTTGCTGCATTCCCGCGACAATCTAAGTGAGCTACTAACCTGTTTGTTTACGGGTTGGTTGAATTGCAAATTAAAATTTCTGTAGCTATTTATTTTCTGTTTAACTCACTGTACATACTTTCTAAGCTCCACAGTAAATTGATATTTGTTAAATGCTAAAATGATTTAGACTTTGAATTTAGGCATTTGTCTAATTTCGTTTATATTTTACATTACTGTTGAAGAGTGCTGGAGCAAAGGTACATGTGCATAGCATATAGTATAGGAACACTTTTGAATTGTTTACATTGCTTAAGTGTTGCTTTTCATTTACATGTACACATTGTACTAAATTGATTTAGGGGTTGTCTTCTAAACAAGATAAGGTGGGGAAGTTATTCCTCCTTTAGCCCACAAACAATCTCCTCACTCACTAACTCAAGTCTAACTAAAACTGAGTAGACATTGACCCTAGGGATATCTCGGACTCAGTAGGAGACTGACCTAAAGGGAAAGTTGATTAGAATTTGACTCTTGTCAAATCGGTGTCAAAAGGTTGGGGATTGAGGGACGAAACCCTCAAGGCTGGTGGTTTGACTTAATTAGGCCCGTTGCTTTTAAGCACGGATACCTCCCACCAATCTTGACCCTACTTGGCCGATTAACTTGTGGTCAGATTCTGCAATATACCCCCCGTGGACAGTCTAACTAGTTAGGAGTCGTCCAGGTCTAAGATCTACCTTAACTTAGACTAGATTTTTTTCCTTTTTATTTGTTTGTTTGTTTGCTTGTTTTCATTTTTTGTTTTGACACCTTGGTGATATGGATTATAATTATAATTATTCATATGTAAATAGTGATCCATATTTCACCTCGACCACTTTTGACTCGGATATTACCAACCCGTCATATCATAACTTCCAAGTATGTCAGATTGGTCTTATCCGAATCAATATATGCCCCAGTCCCAATGCTATGAACAAGATTGGAACAATGATCACCACTCTTCACAGAGTCAGTGGGGATACAACTTTCCTGAGTCATATAGTCAACCTCCTTACCAACATCCAGCTTCATATACTCCTTCCCGAACAACCATTAGAAGAATCAATTGACTAGCAAAAGAGGATGGAAGCCTTAGAAGAGCTTGAGCGACGAATTCAAATTCTATAAGACGCAAAATCCCATCAAAATTTTCAAATCAAAGATCCTTACTCTATTTTTCAAGAAGAACATACCGACTTAGAAAAGAGTATGAAATCCATGATTCAAATCCAAAGTGATCCTTTAAATATGATAGAAGCAAGACTTAGTCGATTGGAAAACATGCGTAGGAATAAGAAAACTCTCCCTACTCAATCTTTGATTATTCCTGATACTTCTAACCATATTGATGAAAACAAAGAATCATGGTATCTTGAAGACTTTGACCTAGATTCAATTTCATTACACAAACTTGAACTTGACCAATTCAAAATCTTGGACAAATTGGCAAGTTTTTCATTCAATGAGATTGAACTTGAATATGAATGTGACCCCGATCCCTAACCTTGTGATTCAGTTCTCGTGTTCGAATCTATATTGACTCTGGTATCTTTACCCTATTTGGACCAATTTTCCGAGCCAACATTTATTCCCGTATCCATAGATTTAGAAATTGAATCACCAATTTTGGATAGTCACATTCTATTGATGGAAAAAGAATATGAATTTCAATTCTTGGATTTGGACTCAACTTTTGAACCAAAACTGACTCTCGGACCAAAAGTTGATTTTCCCGAGTTAATATTGGTTCCCGAACCTATCATTTATGAGCCCAAGTCAACCATTCCACCAAGTAACATGCTTTTATTGGTATAGGTATAGATCATGATGACTCCGTGATGATTTTTCAAGACTGGTCATGTAAAGGGAATAAGTTTCATGATAAGATCTTTCATAATCCTATTCATATTGGGGATTGTAATTATTTAAATAGAACAGAGGTCAATAAATGTGGGTTTCGTGAATCACTACATTATTTTGATTGGATAGCAATACTTGGCCCAATCTGATCACCTTCGGAACCACCACCTTGAGGTAACATTATCCTTCCTTTTCTTCTTTTTCATGCATTTAAGCATTCATTCATACATTGAGAACATGCATGAGATAGGTGTGGGGGAGGGTTCTAACATAACATAGATTTTCTTTTTATTTAAAATAAAAAAATTAACATTTTTCTTTCTTTAAAAAAACATTTTGATAAGAGAGTAATATTTTGACATATTTTTTGTAAGAAATTAAGTCAATTTTAAAAAATAGGAGAATCATAATTATAATTTTTTTATACTTGGTCAAAATATGATTATTTATTTAATTTCTAGAGTTAGGAAAAAATTTGAAAAAGTAATTTAGTTTTGAATTTTACCTTGATGAAATATGCATGCTTTATACACATACACATTATATTAAAAAAAAGAAATAAAGAAAAGAAATATATATATACTTATACCAAAATTCTCTGATTAAGCTTGGTATTTGTGCCTCATAAAATATGAGCATTCACGTCTAAAAGTGATCCATATAATAAAATTTTTAGTTTTGTGGCCTTATTTGCTCAACTCCTTAAGTCTTTGGGGTATTTTCCTCACCTGGTGCCCTAAGACTGTTTGATTTAAGAGTCACCGATTAAATGCTCGTTACATAGGCAGATTAGAAAGCCTAATAGAACTAAGGAATAATATAACAAAAATAAAAAAAGAAAAGAAAAGAAAATAAGGCATAAAAGTTAGAGTTAAAGAACCCGAGTCAAAATTTCACGGTCACAAAGGTACAAATAACTTAGAGTAAAATAATAGACTAGATGAGAAATACAGTTTGACTCCTTGCCTTGATTGATAACAAGTTTTTGAATAAAAACTAAGTTTAGGAATGAAAAGTTCGATTTTCCTGTAACTTATAGATTACTTAATTCTTACAATAATACTTCAAATAGTTTTCTCTTTCAAAATGTATTTTCAAAATACTAATACTTTGTTTCTCGTTCTTTATGAATTTTGTGGGTACAATCCACTGAAAACCCTCACGAGGCAAACTCATCCTCTAGGGGAAACCTAAAGGTTCAACGGCTTGTTGTACATGCTCAGTGCAATCACGTGACCCACGAAAGTGGTCAATAATCTTTGGTTTAGTTTTATTGTTTTGCTCGAGGACGAGCAAAAGAAAGGTGTAGCGGTGTGATCGTACACATATTTTGCATTCTTTTCATCACACTCCTACATTTATCATATAATAAATCTGCTAATTTTTATGTCTTAAATGTCTATTTTGCAGAAGATAATCATGGAGAGAAAAAAGGATTAAACAAAATAAATACCAGTGAAAATCAGATTTAATTGGATCTATTTGGTTAGCTGAGGATGATCCCAGATCTAATCAGTTAAAAATCAAATTTTAGTGAATCAATTCTATTAACTTAAAGATCTATTATGATATCATCATATCCAGAACAAATAAAAGATTGGGACAAAGGTTTAGCTGAAGATCAGAACAAATCAGAAAGATAACACCAAATGGAACCGATAAAATTCAGATTTCTATAAATCCATTTTGGTTAGCTAAAGATCAATCGAGGATAACGTTAAATACAGAGACCAAATTCAAAATCTAAAGGGATAAATGGATAGAGAGAAAATCAACTGATGAGATGAAGCAATTTGACTCAGATTCAGACTGGATATATTTTAATATTTGTATCATAACTTTCGCTACCGAAACTCAAATCTGATTATTCAAGATGATCCAAAAAGAAGACTTAAAGGGCTTCAACTCTTACGTTGATCACTGTTTCTTATTCTATCATTCGTAAGTTATATTCAGCAATCAACACGCCAACAAGTTACAGATCAGAATTGAATATCCACATCAAATCAAGTTTGGAGATAAGAGGAGGATTCAAATTCAGAAATAGCCAGCTCCCCCTATCTTTCAACTCGTTTCATTTTCTATTTTTATGCTATAAATACCCCACACATCAGAGGCAGAAGAATGATTAAGCAGAGAGTAGAATAAATTCTTGTATAGGTTTAACCTAGATTTTTCTTTCTTTTTAAATGTAATTTTTATTTTTCTTTATGTAACTGAGAGGAGAGGAGAGTTTCATGGAGGAATGAGAGCAAGCTTGTACTGAGGGTGATACTGGTGTAAGTAATTCTTTTCTTTTATTGTTATTTGAATCAAATTGAAATTTCTTTTTCTTTTTTACTCTTATTTTTTTTGCTTTCCTCTGATGTGTTTGCAATCCAAGTGAATCCGATAG
>JAVJIF010017222.1:0-40000 GCA_038442645.1 Agave tequilana | reverse complement strand
AGGAGATCCACCACTACCCTTCTTTAACCGATGATGCAGCCAGCGAGCAAGCGAGGCCTCCCACATGAGATCATGCAGGTCCTCTAATGGATGGGTATGATTTTTTTTTAATTCAGATCAGGTCTTGGTGTGGACATATATGTTCACATGGCTGATTTCGATTCAGATCCCATGACTGATTTCAATTCAGATCAGAATTGTATGATTTTTTTAGTTCTTTTATTTTGGGGTTTTTCGATTCAGATCTTGGAGTTCTTTGATCAATGGGTTTGAATTTTTTTTTTGATGTATGTATTCATGGAATGATTTTTTTAATGTACGTGAGTAGATCTTGGAGTTCTTCGATTCAGATGTATGTGTTCATGGGTTCATTCGGATGGGCTTCAATGAGCTGGATGTGTTCATGGGATTTACATGTATATATTTGTGATCAATAGGTATGTGCCCGATGATTTTTTTTAAAAAAATTTGAGTTTCAACATTGGTTCTCAAAAAAATCGATGTAGTAATCGGCAAATAGACATCAATTTAAAACCGACGTGGATGTTAGAGATATCAATGACAACACGTGACTCATGTGAAACATGTGATCCATGTGAAAGACACCCTCATGAAATCAACCAAATCCTAAAATCTCTCCATGATTATAGGAACACATAGGATTCATGCACCATGTGTTTCTCATTCTTTCTCTCAGTCAATGTTTTTCTATTCTTTCTCTCAGTTAATGTTTTCCTATTGGATCCCTAAATCAATGTAAACATGTGACCAATATGTGTATATATATACACCCAAGAACCATAGCTAATGGTATCTTGTCTTTGCACAAATAAGTCTTCTTCTTCTTCTCTATCTTGGTATCAGAGCAATTCCTGTACCATGCTGAGTATTTCCTCTTCATTTTTCCCTCACTTCCATCCAAACACTTGCATCTATGGTTACTCCCAATCCCAACATCACTCACTTTGTAAATATCAAACTCGACAAGGGAAACTATCTACTGTGGCATTCCCAATTCTTTCCTCTTCTCAAGCTCCACGATCTCGAAGGCCTCGTCGACGGAACCTCTTCGTGTCTGGTCCGGTTCCTTCCTTCTACCGAGAAGGATGCTTAGCCCACTATCAATCCAGAATACCTCGCTGGATCAAACTTGATCAGATGCTCCTATGTTGGTTTATCTCCTCACTCACTGAGGCTGTTCTTGCTCCCTCCAGAGCTAGAGTTCATCAACTCAAATATAAGCTGCACACCGTCAAGATGGGCACCTCTTCAATATCAGAGTACATCCAGTCTGTCAAGTCCATCGTAGACAATCTGACAGCAGTGGCTAATCCAGTTGCCGACTCCGACCTCATCTCTACCTTGCTCAGTGGTCTGTCTCCTGAATATGATTCGTTCGTCACCTCTATCAATACGTGAGTCGACCCTGTACTGTCAGAAGAACTCATCGGCCTCATGCTTAGCCAGGAGATTTATCGTGGGCATGCCATCACTTCACCAAACTTCACAACCCTCATCTCCTATTCTCCTGCGGTTCATACTGTTTCCCGCACTCCAAGCTGCCATTCAGCTCCATCTTCTTTCCATGGTTGTGGTCGTGGACGTGGCTGAGGCAGGGAGCGCGGTCGTGATCGTGGACGTTCCTTCTTACCGCCTCATCAGTCCGCCGGTGGGCGACCTCAATGCCAAATCTGCAATCATTTTAGCCATTATGTTAACCAATGCTACAATCGTTATGATGATTCGGCTAGCCCAACTGCTCTTCTCCACTCTTATAGGAATAGTCCAGTCGATCCAACCTGGTATGTTAACTCCGGAGCCACTCATCACCTAACGACTGACATTGTGAATTTGGCGGTTCACTCCGAATATCAAGGCCCCGACAGAGTTCGCATGGGTAACGGGACAGGTTTGCCTATCCGAGCTACTGATGCTCTTTATTGTGTTCTCCTGTTTCTTTCTTTGTCTTGAAAAACATTTTACATGTTCATGATATCACCAAAAATTTTCTGTCTGTTAGTCAATTTACTGCTGATAATAAAGTCCTTCTTGAATTTCACCATGACTTTTGTTTTATCAAGGATCTTTCCACTCGGAAAACTCTACTGCGGGGACAACTTAAGGATGGCTTGTATGTCTTCTCCCTGAGGAATCATAACTTCATCGCCTCTCCCCAGGCTCTTCTCGGTGAGCGTGCATCTTCCTCCGTCTGGCATGAGCGCCTAGGTCATCCCTCCACCAGAGTTATCTCCAGTGTTTTATCACAGCATCAACTTCCTTTTCTCTCTGACCATGCTGGTACCCCTCTCTGCATCCTCTGTCAGTAAGGGAAAGTCACCGTCTCCCTTTTTCGTCATCTTCAGATTGCTACTGCTCCTTTAGAGCTTATTCATTCTGATCTATGGTGTCCGTCTTCTGTGTCCGCTGTAAGTAGTCATCGCTATTATATTAGCTTTGTAGATCACTACAGTAAGTATGTTTGGCTTTATCCTTTAATAAATAAAAGTGATGCTTTCTCCATTTTTCTTGAGTTCAAAATTCATGTGGAATTTTTTTTTGGCGTTCCATTAAAGCACTCCAAACTGATGATGGTGGCAAGTTCATCAAATTTAAACCTTACTTGTCTTCTCAGGGTATTGCTCATCGCTTATCATGTCCATACACTAGTGCCCAAAATGGCACCGCAGAAAGAAAGCACCGCCACCTTGTCGAGACCGGCCTTACTCTTCTGGCTCGGTCAAATGTTCCATTCCATTACTGGCCTTATGCTTTTCAAACCGCCTCATTTCTCATCAATAGAATGCCCACCCTCTTCCTCCATAATCTATCTCCCTACCAGAAATTATTTCATAAAGCACCTGACTACCTTTCCTTATGAATTTTTAGTTGTGCTTGCTACCCTCACTGCATCCATACCAAACTCATAAGTTTAGTTTTCGGTCCAGTCAATGTGCCTTCTTAGGTTACTCGGCTTCGCATAAAGGTTATCAATGTTTGCATGTCCCCTCTGGTCGTATTTACATCTTTAGGGATATTGTGTTCGACGAATCTTCCTTTCCTTTCTATTCTCTTCTGCCCTCCCTCTCTCCCCCTACTCCCACGCCTTCACCACTGATCCCCATCTCTACGCCTCTGTTACCTTCCATTGTTCCAGTCCCCTCTTCTCATGCGGGCCCCACCATTGACTCTTCTCCTCCTCCACTACTACATCCATCACATACTCCTTCTCCACCACCTCCATTAGCACCCGCCGATGAGTCCTTCTCATCTTCCTCATCCTCAGGCTCAAGTTCTCCCAGTCCCCCTCCTATCAGGACACACCATATAGTCACCAGAACACCGGATAACATAAGAACACCAAAGGCCTGGCTAGCCACCTGGTATCCCATGCCTACCTGTCTCATGGCTGACTTGCCACACTCCTATCAAACCCACATGTTTCACACAAGCTTCTAAAGATCCCAAGTGGCGCCAGAAAATGGACACTGAGATGAATGCCTTACTTAAGAATAAAACCTGGTCCCTTGTGCCATACCACCCTATCATGAATTTGGTTGGTTGCTTTCAAGTTAAAACATAAATCTGATGGTTCTGTTAACAGGTATAAGGCCTGCCTGGTGGCCAAGGATTTTCATCAATAACCAGGATTAGACTATGGTGAGACATTCAGTCCGGTCATCAAACCGACCATTGTCCGTACCGTGTGCAGTCTGGCCGTCTCCAAGGGATGGTCTATTCGATAGTTGGATGTGAATAATACATTTTTACAGGGTTTTCTTACTGAGACGGTCTACATGGAACAACCTTCGGGGTTCATCAATCTCGCTCATCCCAATCATATATGCAAGCTTCACTGCATTATCTATGGCCTCAAACAGGCTCCACGAGCCTGGTTTTCTCGCCTCAGCAGTTATCTAGTTACATTAGGCTTTGTGGCTCCAAGTTTGACATGTCTCTCTTCCTCCGATGGGTCGGGACAGATCTTCTTCTGGTTCTTATCTATGTGGACGACATCATCATCACAGGCAATGACTCACGGGCTGTCACTCGTCTTATTCAAGAACTAGGCCGGGAGTTCTCATTAAAAGACCTCGGCCACTGCACTATTTCTTGGGCGTGGAGTGTCACCGTACACCCTCAGGTCTATTTCTCTCTCAACAGAATTACATCTGTGACTTACTTCTCTAACTCAAGATGGATGGTGTCAAGCCTGTCAGCTCACATATGGCCACTTCCTGTAAACTCTCCAAGATTGTTGGCTAGTCTCTCTCTGACCCCTTTGTCTATCGAAGTACTGTTGGGGCTCTACAATATCTAAGTTTTACCAGACCCGATATTGCCTTCTCGGTGAATAAGGTCACTCAGTTCATGCAAGGTCCAACCGATGAGCATTGGAGTGCTGTAAAACGAATCCTCTGTTACCTCAAATCTACCATTCAACATGACCTTTTCTCTCTCGTCATTCTCCTATACAGCTTACTATTTACACCGATGCAGATTGGGTAGGTTCGATTGATGATCGAAAATCTACCAGTGGCTATTGTGTCTTTCTTGGTACAAATATCATTTCTTGGAGCTCGAAGAAGTAGTGCACTGTGGCACGATCTAGCACTGAGGCAGAGTATAGGGCGTGGCCAATACTGCAGCAGAGATCGTTTGGTTGCAGTCATTACTTCGTGACTTTGGAGTTGCGCAATCTCCCCCGATAGTTCTCTGTGATAACCTCGGTACAACATATCTCTCGATCAATCCTATTCGTCACTCCCGCTCCAAACATGTTGAGATCGACATTTATTTTGTGAGGGACTATGTCGCCAATGGAGTCCTGGATGCTCGGCTTGTCATCACTAAAGACCAACTAGCAGACATCCTTACTAAGTCTTTAAGCTCATTAAGATTTTCTATGCTGAAGAACAAGCTCTCGGATCTTTCGAACCCGCTTCGCTTGCCGGGGGGTGTTAGAGAGATCAATGATAACATGTGACTCATGTGAAACTTGCGATCCATGTAAAAGACACCACTCATGAAATCAACTAGATCCTAAAATTTCTCCATGATTATAAGAACACATGAGACTCATGGGATTCATGCATCATGTGTTTCTCATTCTTTCTCTTAGTCAATGTTTTCCTCTTCTTTCTCTCGGTCAATGTTTTTCTATTGTATCTCCTAAATCAGTGTAAACATGTGACCAATATGTGTATATATATACAACCAAGAATCATAACTAATGGTATCTTGTCTTTGCACAAATAAGTCTTCTTCTTCTTCTTCTCTATCTGTGGAAAGTCATAAACTTTTTATGTCGCCTGGATATACATCAGACCTTTAATAGTTTTTAACGTCGGTTTTAAACTGACGTGGTAACCCTTTTCTGTTGTATTGTCTTCCCAGCAAACAAAGTCTTATAAGAAGTCTTTTTCTTTGCTAAGACTTGTTCAAGTCTTGCCTATATTTTCCCTCAAAGTCTTATAAGAAGTATTTTCCTATATATGATAAAAACTTATTCAAGTCTTTGCCTATTCTTTAGAATCAAAATTATAGTTTAAGGAAGTCTAATCCTTGTGAGAATGAGAAGACTTATTCCTCGTTGATCTCACTGAGAATCTCAGATCTATCTATATATAATTACCCAATTATGTTTTAATATTTACCTTAAGTGAACATGATTATATATGAAGATGACTTCTCTGGGTTGAATTAATTGAAGTCCTTTTTTTTAAATAAAAATTGGACAGCTCCTTTCTCTCTGCTTGGTGCCAACTGGTCTGATCAGCATCTCTCACCTTTGAGCATGTGCTCATACATACAATAATACATGCATGGGGGGGAGACACACACACCCCCCTTGAAATAGAATTCTAAATTAGAACATGTAATTAAGAATAAATTATTGAAGTCTATTTTTAAGCAAGTCTTACTTTTTTCGGGGATATTTTTAAAATATATATTTTGCTTCAACAGGTATTGTTACATAATATCTATGGCCGCTTGCTTGTAATTGTACCTTTATAAATACCCATGTAGAGAAGAGAGGATTGTCAAAAGAAGTTGGCGGCCTAGAGAGAGTAAGAGATACAAGCAGATCAATCAAGTAGCTACTTAAAGCCGAGGAAGATGTCAACAAGCAAAGACAAGGTAAGAATGGTTTATTTGTGTATCTCTGTTACATACCATATCAAACATTATACACCAAAACTGCAGGTGCATGGGTCTCCCTCAACATTAGAGGCCAAGGAGGACAAGGATGGGTGAGTGCTAATCTTCATTCTCTAGATCGCTCTCATAAAATCGATCATATTTCTCAGTATCTTTTAGTTTCTTTTCCTGTCACAGTAAAAATTTGGGTGGGAAACCTCATCTTCAGAATCCACTTCTATTTTACGGAGCTGTGGATCTCACATTGTTGGATGAAGATAAAAATTACAAGGTCTCGATACAAGTAAAACTGAAGGAGCCACAGCCTGAATGTACCACTGACATCAGAGTAATTGCCCAAGTTAAAACAGTTAAGGAGCCTGTCTACAAACAGAACATAGCAACCATTGATCGGAATGGCGAGTGGACTGCTGCTGTAACTCCCATCATCCAAGCATCAAGGTTCGGTCTCCCACTCGAATCGCTGGAATTCCAGCTGACGAAGACTTTGGACGAGATACCGGAGATAGACCTTCGCATTGGCACCATTGAATTCATTCACGTCCCTTGCCATTGTGATGGTTGACCGATGCTGCTGTTGCTGAGGCCGATAGCTGCTAGATACGTCTAAATAAAGGAAGGATGCGTCCTTCTGTGTTTCTGATCTTGTACCCTTCAAGTCAGTGTATGTGTCTGCTTCGTATGCGTGTGCGCTCGTAATAGTGTTTCAATAAGCTTTCCAGAAATATGCAAAGAATTCAATAATTTGATGACTTTTGGCTATTATTTTTATTCCACAAAGCATTATGCAATTAATCTAATAAAGGTGACCTGATAACATAGCTAGTTGAATAGAGACTAAGTCTAAGGATGAATAATTTGGGGCTCCTATAACTTATAAATTGCTTAATTCTTACAAAAAATACTTCAAATATTTTCTCTTCTTTTCAAAATATATTTTCAAAATACTAATAATTTATTTCTTTTTATTTATGAATTTTGGTGTAATCCACTGAAAACCCTCACAAGACAAAACTCGTCCTCTAGGGATAACCTAGAGGTTTAACGACTTGTTGCACGTGCTAAGTGCAACCATGATTCTTACGAAAGTGAGTTAGGTTAGGTTACCTCTATTTTTCTCTTTATTTGTTTTGCTCAGGGACGACAAAAGATAAGTGTGGGGGTGAGATGGTGCGCATGCACTGCATATTTTGTATCACTTATGTCACATTTTCTTCATTTATTTTTAAATAAAACTTTGCTTTTTACTGTACTTTCATGTGAGGTAGTATGCATTATAATGAAGAAAAGAGAGAAATTGACAGATTTATCCAATTAAATCTAAAATTCAAAAGATCAAGCCAATCGAGAGGATCCATTCAAATCCAGATATTCTAGAAGCGATCTTATCTGAAAATCGGATATATCAGATAAGATAATACCAGTATAAATTTAAAGGAAAAATGAATTTTTGAAGGCCCAATCGGTTTCGCTGAAGATAAATGGATATTTCGTCAATTCTAGAAGACAAATAGAATTTCAAAAGGATAAAAGGATAGAGGGAAGATCAAAGGACGAACACCCCCAGACCCTGGCCCTACGGCCAGGATATGGCTGCAGAAATGCGGTCAGAGCCGTGTTTCCGCGGTAGAGTATTCGAATTAGGGGAGATCTTGCTCCCCTATCTCTGTATCTTATCCCTTATCCTATTTTTCTTATAAATACATGTATCCATGAATAGAAGCCGGAGTTTATTTTCTTTAGAGGATACTCTCATCTGCTGTCCATGTGTCTGAAGAGGATTGCACGTATTTTGAGGAGTATCACATCATAGCAACAAAGCCGGAGTTTCTTTTCTTGATCATCCGGTCTAGATATTATTCATTCCTTCTTCTTATTCCTATTGACTACTTGATTATCTATAAATTAGACTCGATATTGTTCTATTTGATATTCATAGAATAATATTATCTTGTGTGTGAAATTCACATGCCATATTGAAGTGGTTATTGTAGGAAGAGAGAGGAAGTCGTCGAGGAAGTCGACGAGGGTCTTCGCCAAAAGGAAACAGCAGCAACAACAAGTCAGCATAGCAGCAGCAGGAGAGCGGTCGACCGGTCCGGTCGACCGTCCGCAGTAGCAGCAGATCGGTCGACCGATCCGGTCGACTGACGTGCACAACATGCACAGAGGAGTAGCGGTCGACCGGTCCGGTCGACCGCAGAAGGAGAGCGGTCGACCGTCCGGTCGACTGACTGAAAGTGCCTAACTCTCGGTTAGGTAAGGGCGGATTTCTAGGGTTTATGTGGTGTGTGAGAAAATAGGCAGATCTCTAATCATCAGAGGTTCTGCAGGAATTGTATTGATTCACCAAAATCAATTGAAACTCTCTCTCTTTCTGCCCCGAGGACGTAGGCTATAAGGCCGAACCTCGTTAAATCTGATTTGTGCTCTTTCTCTGGGATTGTGTGTTATTGCTGTTGGAAGTATTGTTCTTTGTGCATCTAAGATCTAGGGTTTCCTCTTTGTGGTTGTTGTCAGGCGCGCAACAAGTGGTATCAGAGCATCCCAGGTTCTTCATGGGATTTCTGGCGATTCGGAGGGCATCGGGTGCTGATTCGGTGGAGATCGTGTGTCGATCTCAGATCAGCGGTAGTCTTGTTCGTTGGATCGTGTGTCAATCTCAGAACAACACAAGGAGTGCTCAAGGAATCAGTGGAGGAGTAGATCTGGTCAGAAACTTATTCTAGGGTTTCGTGAGAAGGTATAAAAATCTGTTTTTTATCGAAGTTATGTACCTATCTCCATTTGGTTTTCCGCATACATAGAGGATCCAGTCAGATAGATGGCAGAATAAAGTATATAAGTGAGGACCATGAATCCTCATCCGAGGATTGACGTGGTGAAGTTTAATGGCACTAACAATTTTGAGATGTGGAGATGCGAGGTTATGGATGCCCTAAATGCATCGAACCTCGAGGATACTCTACTTCTGGAGAAGAAGCGAAGCACAACCACTGATGAAGAGTGGGAGAAGATGAACAGGTCTGCGTGTGGCTTGATTAGATCGTGTCTAACACAAGACATCAAATATCTTGTGTTACACGAGACATCTGCGAGGCAGTTGTGGGAGACCCTTGAAAAGAAATATCTGACCAAGAGTATCGAATCGAGATTGCAGCTGAAGAGCAAGCTGTACAGGTTTCAGATGAAGAAGGGATGCTCCGTGAATGAACATATAAACCGCTACACGAAGCTTCTTATAGATTTGGTCAATGTGGATGTCAAGATAGATGAGGAAGACAAGGCAGTAATCCTCTTGAATTCTCTCCCTGCGGAGGAGTATGAGACATTCACATTAACCTTCATAAATGGTAGACAGACTCTAAACTATCATGAAGTGTCGTCTGCTTTGGCAAACTATGAGACGAGGAGAAAGGAGAGACAGCCTTCTCAGTCAAGCTCATCAGCAGAGGCGCTAACAGTAAGAGGCAGGGGTTCATCTAGGAAGGGCAAAGAGGAAAGAGGAAGATCGAAATCTAGGCCTGGTTATAGGGATCTGAAGAAGAACCAGTGTGCCTTCTGCAGAGAATTAGGGCACTGGAAAGTGGACTGTCCAAAGTTCAAAGGGAAGAAGGAGTCGAAGACTGAGGCAAATCTTGCAAAGGTGGTTAGTACTCAGAGCAGTAACTCACAGGCAGGTGGATCAGACTCAGACTCGTCGGTTTTCTCATTCTCAGTTACTACTCCCATCATTGGATACTCAAGAGATAATGAGTGGATTTTAGATACTGTTGCTACATACCATGTATGCCCTAATCGGGATTGATTTTCTAGCTTCGAGAAGCTGGAGGGGTGTTCAGTCGTTATGGGCAATGATCATCCATGTATCATGGAGGGTGTAGGTACAATCCAAATAAAAATGTTTGATGGGATGGTAAGGAAACTGAAGGAAGTGAGGTATGTACCTCAATTGAAGAGAAACCTGATCTCTGTTGGAGCTTTAGAGTCATTGGGCCTTGTGGTGTCAATTAGGAAAGGAGTCCTTAAGATAACCAAAGGCTCGATGGTGGTATTGAAGGCCGATGTCCGGAACAATCTATACTACTTGAAGGGTAGTACTGTAACAGGGCAAGTGGCGGCTTCTACCAGTTCAGATGAAGACTCAACCAGGCTGTGGTACATGAGGCTGGGACATGCAGGAGAAAAGTCATTGCAAACTCTTGCAAGGCAAGGGTTATTGAAGGGTGCCGAAACCTGCAAGATGGAATTCTGTGAACACTGTATCATCAGGAAGAAGACCAAGGTGAAGTTCGGCACAGCAACACATTGCACCGAGGGGATTCTTGACTATGTTCACACTGACGTTTGGGGACCAACCAAGCTGCATCAATTGGAGGTAACCATTACTTTGTGTCATTTATTGATGACTATTCTAGGCGTTGCTGGGTATATACCATGAGACACAAAGGGGAAGTCTTAGAACTGTTTGTGAAGTGAAAGAAGAACTTGGAGAGAAGTACGGGAAGAAAAACAAGGTCCTCCGTTCAGATAATGGAGGTGAATACAAGTCCGATCCTTTCCTTCAGCTATGCCTTGATGAGGGCATAGAGCGACACTTCACAGTGAGGGAGACACCGCAACAAAATGGGGTAGCAGAGAGGATGAACAGGACTTTGCTAGAGAAGGTCCGTGTATGTTGTCCAATGCCAGTTTATCAAAGAACTTCTGGGCTAAGGCTTTGGCGTATGCATGCTACCTTGTGAACAGGTTGCCGTCGTCTGCGATAGAGGGGAAAACTCCTCTCGAGGTTTGGTCAAGAAAAACAGCTACTGACTATGATTTGCTAAGGGTGTTTGGTTGTCCAGCCTATTATCTTGTCAAAGATGATAAATTAGACCCAAGAGTAAAGAAAGGAATGTTCGTCGGTTTCAAGAAGGGAATCAAAGGGTTCAAGATTTGGGATCAAACGGACAAGAAGTTTCTTCTCAGCAGGGATGTTACTTTTGATGAGGTTTCTATGTTGAAGCCTAAGGTCTCTCAGCAGGTGGAGACTAGCAAGACCAAAGATGTATCGCAGCAGATGAAGAATGATGCAAATCCACCATCTCTAGAGAGTTCAGCATCGGTGAGGATCCTACCTAGGGTGACACAGGGTAATGATCAAGCAAATGAGAAAGATGCTGGTGATGAAGAGGGTTAAAAACAGGTCATGGGTAATGTTCCTGACTCTACTGCTGTTGAAAGACCAAGAAGAAACACTAGGAGACCAGGTTGGCTCACTACAGATATGGTCGTTGCGTGTGCACTTCCGGTCCTTGAGGAGGCTATCCCGTCCACCTTCAGAGAAACTGAAATCAGTTCAGAGTCGAAGATGTGGAAAGACGCCATGGAAGAAGAGATGAAGTCTCTCTACAAGAACGACACTTGGGAACTTACTAGGTTGCCCAAAGGGAAGAAGGCGATAGGCTGTAAGTGGGTGTATGCTAAGAAGCAGGGATCTCTCAAAGAAGATTCAGTGCGCTACAAGGCCAGATTGGCAGCTAAAGGCTATGCTCAGAGGGAAGGAATTGACTACAATTAGGTATTTTCTCCTGTGGTGAAGCATTCGTCAATTCGTATATTATTGGCTTTGGTGGCATAGTACGAGTTGGACCTTGATCAACTCGATGTAAAGATCGCCTTTTTCCATGGCGATCTAGATAAAGAGATCTACATGACTCAGCCAATAGGGTTCAAGACTGCAGGGAAGGAACAAATGGTGTGTAAGCTGAAGAAGTCGCTGTATGAATTAAAGCAGTCTCCAAGACAGTGGTACAAGCGGTTCGACAGCTTCATCAGAGGGAAGAAGTACACACGCAGCCACTATGACCCATGTGTGTATTATAACAAGCTACCGACAGAGGAGTATATCTATTTACTTTTGTATGTAGATGATATGCTGATTGCTTCAAGGTCGAGATCTGCAATTGATGCACTGAAAAGGGATCTATCTTTAGAGTTTAAGATGAAGGACCTTGGTGAAGCTAGGAAGGTGCTAGGCATGGAAATCACAAGAGACCGAAGGGTTGGCAGGGTGAGCTTGACACACAAGGGGTATTTGCAAAAAGTACTTCAGAGGTTCAACATCGGTAAGGATGCGAAGTCTGTAAATACGCCATTGGCTCCTCATTTCAAGTTATCTGCTAAGATGTCTCCAAAGAACATTGAAGAACGTGAGTACATGACTCACGTCCCATATGTTAGCGCAGTCGGTAGTCTTATGTATGCTATGGTGTGTACGAGGCCAGATCTGTCACAAGCTGTCTCTATGGTCAGTAGGTATATGCATGATCCAGGACAGGGTTATTGGGAGGCAGTGAAGTGGATCTTGAGGTACATCAAAGGAACCATTGATGTAGGTCTGGTATTTGAGAAGGACTCCACAGGGAAGCAAGATTGCATCGGATATGTTGATTCCGACTATGCTGGTGACTTGACAAGCGCCGGTCTACAACGGAGTATGTTTTTACATTCTCTCAAGCACCGGTGAGTTGGCGCTCCACACTACAGTCTACCGTCGCATTGTCTACCACAGAGCCGAGTATATGGCCATGACGGAAGCTATGAAGAAGGCAATTTGGCTTCAAGGCTTGCTTGATGACTTGGGAGTGGATCAGGATCTTTTGAAGATCAACTGTGACAGTATGAGTGCTATTTATTTAGCCAAGAACCAGGTCTATCATGCACGGACGAAGCACATCGACGTTAGGTTCCATTTTGTTCGGGAGATTCTAGATGAGGGTGATATTGAGCTGATGAAGATTCACACATCGGAGAATCCCGCCGACAAGCTTACCAAGGTGGTGTCAGGAGTCAAGTTTGCACATTGCAAGGCTTTACTCCACGTCCTTCATGTAGTTTGAGCTTGCTGGAGCTCAATTGGATGAACTACGGATTGCTTGATCCCTTGGGCAGGGTACGTAGGCAACCACACTGGTGCAGCCACTTTCGAATCGATGGTCAGTTCGGCTCAGATTTGGAAGAATCTTCACCGAGGTGAGAATTGTAGGAAGAGAGAGGAAGTCGTCGAGGAAGTCGACGAGAGTCTTCGCCAAAAGGAAACAGCAGCAACAGCAAGTCAGCATAGCAGCAGCAGGAGAGCGGTCGACCGGTCCGGTAGACCGTCCGCAGTAGCAGCAGATCGGTCGACCGATCCGGTCGACCGACGTGCACAACATGCACAGAGAGTAGCGGTCGACCGGACCGGTCGACCGCAGAAGGAGAGCAGTCGACCGTCCGGTCGACCGACTGAAAGTGCTTAACTCTTGGTTAGGCACGGTCGACCGGCCCTGTCAACCGGTGCATAGGGTCGGTCGACCGACCGGTCGACCGACAGTCGGGTCGGGCTGTTTGCTGAATTAGAAATCTGTTTGTATTTAAGGGCGGATTTCTAGGGTTTATGTGGTGTGTGAGAAAATAGGTAGATCTCTAATCATCAGAGGTTCTGCAGGAATTATATTGATTCACCAAAATCAATTGAAACTCTCTCTCTTTCTTGCCCCGAGGACGTAGGCTACAAGGCCGAACCTCGTTAAATCTGATTTGTGCTCTTTCTCTGGGATTGTATGTTATTGCTGTTGGAAGTATTATTCTTTGTGCATCTAAGATCTAGGGTTTCCTTTTTGTGGTTGTTGTCAGGCGCGCAACAGTTATCATATCATCTTAGTTGATATATATAACTTACTCAAATTACATTGAGGCTAGGCGTGACAAAGTATTTGTTCCTCTTGTTGGTTTTAGCTTTGCTATTATAAGCGTCTTCCAGTAAAGGAGCAGGAGAGGAAGGAGACATGCCCACCTTAAGTTTGCACAACTGTCACATATGAAAAGAGTCGAGGCATGAAAAAAACAAGTGCTGAATTGTTTCAGTATCATCCTGGCATAGCACACAAGTGTCAGAATCAATAACCTGACATGAAGAGCTCTCAAGGTGCAACAGGACATTTTGAGACTATGGCAACAGAACGACACCACCATCACCTAGATCAAGTATGGGACCAGCAGTCCTGACTACATTCCAAGCTGAACTAAAGTGTGAAGTCACCACATCAGCACAAGAGTCCATAAGGTGGGAATGTATCTCCCATATACCTGAATTTTTCATGATTCCTCATCTAGCTTACCCATATAGAATTGGAAGAGCAACAATCCAAAGCCTCTTTAAGCTAGCAGCTTGATTGATGTCATGTACCCTTCTTAGGCTACAAGCAAAAAACAATTATATCTCTAAGGTTTCAAACTCAACATTGCACTTCCCCTCTCTATTATTTTAGGGAAAAAAAAATGCCCCTCCAAAAAAACCTTTGAAATATCTAAAGTTTCTCTCTTTTAACTGTCTCTTTTGTTGCTCTCTCTCTTTTAACTTTTTTCTATTTATTTTCCTCCCTCTTTGTTCTCTAATTTCATTATCTTTTTAAATTTCTTTTTAGCTCACTATTTAATTTTTTCCCCCTCCCTGAGCCCCTCTCAAATTTTAATTTTCAAAATCCCTTCCTCTATAACAGTACGACTAATTCCCTTTACTCTCATTCTCTTTAACTTTTCTTTCTATGTAAATCCATCTCTATTTGTCTTTCTCTTAACTTTATTTTTCATCTGATTTTTTTCCTCTGCAAAGTTATCTCTGTCTTTCTAGCTTTTTTTCCTTTCTAAATCTCTTTCTATATCTGTATCTTATTTTTTATTACTTTTTTCTTTATAGATATTGTTTTATTTTTACATTGCTCTCTCTCTAAGGAGAGATAATGAAAAAAAGATAGAAATGTATATATGTTTTACCAAGATGGGTAGGTAATACATTTTATATAGATTGAAAGTAAAGAAGGAAAAAAAAAAATTATAGATCGAGAGAATAAGTAGAGGAAGGAAAACAAATACAGTGAGAAATGAGGTTAAAAGTGTAAGTATGTTACTTGAAAGAGAATTAGTTTGAAAATAACTAAAGAAAAAAGAAGTTAAATTGAAAAATGTTGGAATAGAAATAATAAGTTTGAGAGTTAAAATAGTAAGAGAAAAATGTAGATAGATAAAAAGCTAGAAAGAAATCAATAATAAGAAGAGTTACAAAGAAAGAAATTTAATGAGAAAAAGATGGGTATGACAGGTAGTTGGGATGGAAAAATACGCTTGAAAAGAGGAAAAAAGAGAAAGAAAAGGTTAGACAAAAAGAGTTAAAAAAGGAAAAGAGAAAAGAGTAAGAAAGAAATTTTAAAAAAAATAGGACGTATGAAATAAGCAGAAACTCAAAAGAAAGAGGTTAGAGAAGCCTAGAGAAAAAATAAAATAAAAATAAAGGAGTTAAAAAGAAATTTAGAAAGAGAGAAAAAGTGGTTAAACAAGAGAAAAATAAAAAGAGATGAGTTAAAAGAGAGAAAAGAAAAAGAAGATATAGTTAAAGAAGTTTAGCTATTTCAAAATCTTAGAAGGGTTTTCTGTAACAACATTTTTGTCAAAAATAATATAGAGAGGGTAAAGTGTTGAGTTTGAAACCTTAAGGGTGGTACTATTTTTCTTGCAATCTTGGGGGCATTTTTTGCACTTAACCATATATTTTACCTTGAAATAGACAATAAAAGCATGATATATATATATATATATATATATATATATATATATATATATATATATATATATATATATATATATATATATATATATATATAGGGGGTACTGTACCTCAGCCGGCAGGCTGAGAGAGTTTCTCAGCCGGCGGGACGTGGCTGAATATATGCCACATATCGGCCGCAGAGTGTAGGCGCCAAAAAAATCAAAAAAGATCCCGCCTAAACAATCGTGAAACAAATTGACAAAAATACCCCTTTTTAATTCTAAACTGGAATAACTTTCAATTTTATATGACAACTGCGACACAGTCGCAGTCACTAGTCGCTATAACGTCTGCGACCCTAGTCGCATTCTATCGTACAGCAATGCGACCTCCTTCAGTACTGCGACCAAAGTCGCAATCTTCTTTCGCATGCCTTATGTATTAAATGAAAGTAATTAATATTTTTTCTACCATGATACAACAACAGTCTAGAAAAAAGGAAAGATGTGCACTATACGTAATCTAAAGATATAGGTAAACAATTCTATAAAAAGTTAATTTCTACTTTAAGCATTAAACCTCTGGCAAAAAGAAACTCTTCGGATTCTCCCGCAATAAATCTTCAATTAAATATTTAATTTTTTTTACCACTTCCTACCATACTCAACTCTCACCTGTAACAATTATTATTACTATTCATGTTCTTCCACAATATTGACCTTTATATAATGCTTGTAACTAATATATTATCTCATACCTGAAAACTATATTTTTGCTCTTCCTTTTCAATTTGATTTCAAAAAACTTCCACAAAATAATTCATTCTTGAATCATATCTTCCCCATCTTCTTCCTCTGAACACTTAGATTTCAACTTTAATCGTTCCCCCACCGGTCCTTTTTCTTCAGGATATTCTAGTGAATCTGATACCAGTCTGGACTTCACTCCGTTTGACTATCTCACTGCATCAAATAATGTATTAACTGATCCTCCTATTCATGAGGATAATGAAGATTTCATGTGGGTTAGTGAGGAAGACATTATTCCTCTGCCACTTGACGAAGACATGCTTGATGAAAGTATGTCCTCTGATGCTGTAGGCTCGCCTGGCAACGGGTCAGACGAAGAACTTGATAGAGACGATCCATTCTGGGAGTTTATCGGTGAAACAAAAAAACCTCAAAAACAGGAAGATGATGAGGAAATAAGTGATGAACAGGAAGAGCAGAAGAATGAAGACGACGAATCTGCTTATGATGGTGATAATGACGAGGATTAGGATTTTATTTTGTCTTCTTTTAAAAGCTTTTAATTCTGTTTTTTTGTAAGGTCTCTTTCTCACTAGATTAACTTATAAGCTCTTTTAATTACATATGAAACTACGACTGCTGTTCTTAAACACTGCGACCATAGTCACAGTGCTAGGTTTCTTTCTCACTAGATTAACTTATAAGCTCTTTTAATTACATATGAAACTGCGACTGCTGTTCTTAAACACTGCGACCATAGTCGCAGTGCTAGGTCTCTTTCTCACTAGATTAGCTTATAAGCTCTTTTAATTACATATCAAAACTGCGACTGCTGTTCTTAAACACTGCGACCATAGTCGCAGTGCTACTACGCATGCAATAAGTAAAAATAATTCATACTTTATAAGCAAAACATATACAAACATACGTAAACTGCGACTATAGAATCAGTACTTATTCACCGTTATTACATTTAACTTAGCAAAAAAATTCATCAAAGAAAAAATGCAGTCGAGTGTACTGCGACCATAGTCGCAGTCCAGGATCGCATACTATATGTAAAAAATAATTTAATAGTTCATAGGAGGAATAGACAACAGTCAGAAATGAAGAAAAAATATATAAAATATAAAAATATAATAAACTATACACATCCACTGTCTTTCACCGACATAGTAGCTTTCATAAGGGTATCTAGTAATTTAACTTCTTCTTATAAGCGGGCCGCAAGTTAGTGGCGCTTCAATCTTGAGCCACGTCACCGCAGGCTGACAGAGTTCTCTCAGCTGCAGGCTGATATACATTTTTCTCATATATATATATATATATATATATATATATATATATATATATATATATATATATATATATATATATATATATATATATATATATAGAGAAATGTATATCAGCCGACGGCTGAGAGACCCTCTCAGCCTGCGGTGTCGTGGCACATTATTAGCCACACTAGAAAGGACGGCCCGCCTACCGAAATAGTTGAAATTACTAAATAGCCCTACTGTAAAAGACAGTAGATTTGTATAGTTTATTATAATTTTATATTTTCTGACGTTACTCAATTTTGTCACAATTATCTTTTATAACTGCGGCCAAACTGCAAACATTTTTTATCAAATCACGAAACTAATTTGAATGCTTCTTTATTATTTTTTTGTTATCTGATTTGAAATTTAATGATTTTTTAATATAGTCGCAGTTTTATTTTTTTTTCACATGTAATGTATAAATATTATTTTTTTTTTACATATTGAATTTGGACAAGGACTGCGACTATGATCGCAGTGCTTAACGAGAGCAAGTCGTGGTACTGCGACTATGGTCGCAGTACTCAAGACAGCATTTTTTTTGGGTGAGTTTTCTTGCTAAGTTATATGTAATAACGGTGTCTAAGGACTGATACTATAGTCGCAGTTTATGTATGATTTTATATGTTTGATCTTCACTATAACTTATTGCATGCGAAGTAGGACTGCGACTATGGTCGCAGTGTTTAAGAACAACGGTGGCAATCGTAGGACTGCGACTATGGTCGCAGTGTTTAAGGAGAACATTGGCAATTTTCTAATTTGCGATATACAGTGAAATATACAGTGAAATATACTGATTTGAGAGGATTGCGATGATGTTCGCAGTATTATCTGTTCATATAATTTATTTTTGGACTGCGACCATGGGAGCTGTTTATAACTTTATTGAATGCAAAACTATCAAACTGTTTATGACTGGACAGCGACCGTGGTCGCAGTTTCATATGTAATTATAATATGAATACTGCGACCATTATTTCAGATAAGATGCAGAATTAATACCTATACGGTATACTTTATATGTATTTTAAAAATGTGAAAGATTATTTTGCAGATAGAAGTAATTTTATTTATAACATAATATGGTGAGAAAGAGACCTTTTTTTATAATATAATATGGTGAGAAAGAGACCTTACAAAAAAAGAGCATTAAAAGCTTTTAAGAGAAGACAAAATAACGTTGAATATCAGAAGATCAGAAAATCCAAATCCTCGTCATCATCACCATCATAAGCAGATTCGTCTTCTTCATTCTCCTGGTCTTCCAGTTCATCACTTATTTCCTCATCATCTTCCTGTTTTTGAGGTTTTTTTGGTTCATCGATAAACTCCCAGAATGGATCGTCTCTATCAAGCTCTTCGTCCGATCCGTTGCGAGAAAGCGAGCCTATAGCATCAGAGGACATGCTTTCATCAAGCATGCCTCTGTCAAGTGGCAGAGGAATAATGTCCTCTTCACTAACCCACATGAAAACTTCATCATCATCATGAATAGGAGGATCAGTTAAAATATTATTTGATGTAGTGAGATAGTCAAATGGAGTGAAGTCCAGACTGGTATCAGATTCTAGACTGGTATCAGATTCACTAGAATACCCTGACGAAAGAGGACCAGTGGGGGATTGATTGAAGTTGAATTCTGAGTGTTCAGAGGAAGAAGATGGAGAAGACATGATTCAAGAATGAATTATTTTCTGAAAGTTTTTGAAATCAAATTGAAAAGGAGCAAAAATATAGTTTTTAGATATGAGATAATATATTAGTTACAAGCACTATATAAAGGTCAATAATGTGAAAGAACATGAATAGTAATAATAATTGTTATAGGTTGAAGAGTTATGGCTGGAGAATCCGAAGAGTTCCTTTTTTCCAGAGATTTACTACGTGAAGTACAAATAAACTTGTTATAGAATGTTTTGCCTATATCTTTAGATTACGTATGGTGCACATCTTTCCTTTATCGTGATTAACATTAGTGCATCTCTTTTTTCTAGACTGTTGTTGTATCACGGTGATAGATTATTAATTACTTCATTAAATTCAGTGTAATTAATATAGTATTTTTATAAGATGTGATATACGCGAACTGATCTCAGGGTCGCATGGCTAAACTACCTTGTAAAACTATAAAAAATCTTTTACATAAGGCATGCGAAAAAAGATTGCGACTTTGGTCGCAGTGCTGAAGGAGGTCGCAGTGCTGTACGATAACATGTTTTCGTCTGTTATTTTTTTATGTTATAAGGAATGCGACTATGGTCATGTGTGATATAAAAAAGTTTTTGTTATACTATGACTGCGACTAGTGTCGCAGTCGTCATTTAAAATTGAAAGTTATTTTGTATTAAGTCTGCGACCATGGTCGCAATGATTGAAAGTTTTATTATGTTATGACTACAACTATGATCGCAGAATTTGTAAAACGGTGAGAATTCTGTTACAGAAGGCATGCTTCTGTTTATTTCACATTATGTTCATCCAATTTTTTCTCTATTATATTTTCTATGTAGTAGAATTACGAATTTTATAACTGTAGATATATTCAACTGAAAATTATTTTAGGTAATTTTTATTTGTGGATGAGTTTATGGCAGTTTAGAAGTAAAAATGGGGTATTTTTGTCATTTGATTCACGAATGTTTAGGCGGGATTTATGGGATATTTTTGTCATTTTGATTCACGAATGTTTAGGCAGGATTTTTTTTTTTTTTTTAGCGCCTACACTCTGCGGCCGATCTGTGGCATATATTTAGCTACGTCACCGCGGTCTGAGAAACTCTCTCAGCCGTCGGCTGAGGTACAGTAACCCCACACACATACACACACACACAGATATAATATATATAATCAAATAATTTGTCCTTAAATCTTCTTGTAACCCCCGGTCCAAGTTGTACATGTCGCAGTATCAGTATTCGGTACAACATACAAATTTGATTTTGACCCTCCGGGTAATCAAATTAAATTGGTTTCAACTCATTAGTTTTCAATATTTTAGATTTTTCAATATTTTTTGGATTTTTTTCTCAGTTATTTTGGAAGATCTCCGTATTCGATGTCGACCGATACCGATAATCGGCTCTAAAATTTTAAATTCACAAACAGAGTTGAGTTTCTGGAATCCTCTTCTATATTATTTGTCAAAATCATATTTTCTACTTTCGAGTACTTTTGAGAATTTTTCTGAATTAATCAAAAATCGGGCCGAACCGGTATCAATGATACTTTCCAAGATTTTTAACTTGCAAAGCAGAATGAATCTTGAATCCGATTTCACATCACTCCTCATGTAATATTCTCTATTTTACAAAAAATTTGGAACCATTTGGAACTAGTCAAATTTTACCAAATTAAATAATATTAAATTATATTATTTTCTTTCTTTCTTTTCTTCTTCCTCACCAATCATCTCCTTTTCTTCTCCCCCAAGCCAACAACCCAGCCACCGTCTCTCCCCACTGCCTTTTGTCTCTCTCCTCACTCTCCTCTAAACTCTCTCCCTTTCTCTTTCTCTCTCTATATACCCTTACTTTCTCTCTAAATCTCTCTTTCTTAGTGCCTCTCTCTCTCTCAACTATCTCTCTGTTATTGGGGGCCAAACCCATCGTCGGTCATCGCATTGTCGCTAGTAGGCCAGTGTGCCACGCCCGCGGCCACCAGGCCGCACCACTCGCTCTTCTCCCAACTCTTTCTAACTCTTCACCCCTGCTTCTCTCTCTCCCCCCCCCCCGCTTCTCTCTCCCCCCTCACATATCTCACACTCTCCCTCCGTACCCTCTCTTGATTAGACCACCGCCGATAACATCGCGACTGTGGCACCACCTCTGAGCCATTTGCAGCGCTGGTCGCGCCACCTCTGGACGAACCCATGCCATCACCATTTCCCTTTCTTCCTCCTCTCTCTTTACCCTTCCATCTCTTCTCCTCCCTATTCTCTCTCTCCACTCTCTACTCTCTCTCTCTCTCTCTCTCTCTCTCTCTCTCTCAATCTCATGTCGCTGGCTGACCAGGCTATCGCTGTCGGCCAGTGGAGCCGCCGCCGGGCCCAGCCTCTAGCTGATGCCTCCCCTGCTCTCTCAGTCTCTCTCTCATTCTTTCTCTCTTTCTCGCCATTTGGATCCTAAACCTAATTAATCCAAACATAAACCCGAACCCATTAAATCCAAATCCAATTCCATATAAGTCCATTTGGGTCAGGTTATTGGATCTAAACCCGACCCACTGGCAACCCAAACCCGCACCCAAAACTTAATGAAGGTAAATTTATATAAAAACCATGACAGTTTATAATAAATGCATTTTAGATATTATTATTACATATATAATCTATTTTATTGATTGTAGTATTCGGGCCATATCTGGAACATCCAGAGTCCGATTTTGACGATTCTGGAGCCGTTGCGATCGTAGGAAGATTAGCTACGTCCCTGTGAAAACTATATGAGTGTTCTTGTTTTATAAATTATATTTTATCATGTTGAATGAAATTAACTTATGGATATATTACTAAACTGTAGCTATCGTCTACTAAATCATGTAAATGGTAAAACACTGTATTAAAAAATAATTGTGAGTGTTTTTATATATATCAATGAAATAATATTTTATTGTGATTCATGATTTAATATAAATAGAGATAAATCACATATTTAGTTATTATTAAACTGTAAACTAAAGAAATTTTAGATAAATAAATTGATAAGTTGTAATATAGTTGTGATAATTTAAGAATAGATAATTGTACATGATCCATTTGTATAATCGATCATAATAATAATAATGAAATCGTTATAACAAATACTAAAATATAAATATATATCTATTGACACATGTTCCTGTTACATATTACCTAACACTGTTATCATACCTGGGTAACCACTGACACACTGGACAATGTTACATCATGTTCCTAGGCACTATTATTCATGTACTGTATCACTGTTACACAACCACTGTTCTTACATGTTTTAGTATCAACGTTACATGGATACTTTAGCATGCGGGACAATGTTAGTGCACGCAAATACTTGTTATACTGAACACTGTTATTTCACGTACTTGTATACTTGTTACACTGATCCTATATTACAGTAGATATTATTATTTCATTCGTATCTTACTGTTACATAGATTCACATGTATACAAGTTTGGATCGTTCATGCATTCTTGTTGCATGGATCAATGTTCCTGTTATATAGATTAATGTTGCTTGCATTGTCTTGTAACACTGTTATAGGAATGCTTCCTGCATATCCTGTAATTTTTATATGATCTGATATTCCTGTTACTAGACATGTGAGTTGTTGATATGTGGTGTGTGAAATTAAGTATCACGTGGATCTAAGCCACGAGGGCTACCTAATTCTGACATCTCTGATTTTTCGTTGCCTGTTATCTTATTCATGCTACCAATAGAGCTCATGTCCTGTTATCGTGTTATATGTACATTGCACTATTCTTGTTCCCGATACACTTATAATTATATATAATAAATATAACTTGGGTTTGGGAAAAATTGGACAGTTGACTAGATCTTATAGGGTGGATATTTGTTAATGTACATTGATATACCGATTATTAGAATATTTATATTGTATCATTGTTACCTCGACATGTATTATATATTATCATGATTATACTATTATAGTATATATTATTGCTTCTTTCATTTTACTACTCACTAGGTCGCTTTTTGATGACCCTGATTTGCGTGCCCAAATTGGAGATCCGAGATATCATATTATCAAATATTTCACGGGATGCACATAGGTGACTCGTCACCTATACTATTCGTAGGTATTTTTATTATTTTGTCTTTATTTCCTTATTTATCCATGTTTTCATATCTATCATGATCACTGACCTCCTTTTGCAGGTACTCTTGTACTTATTTAATGCTGGAATATTTATATGTATTGTGTTTATTTTTCTGTACTGAGGCTTAGCGTATATACGTGGAGGTATTTTCGCTCTGCGTATATACGTCATCGTAGCATCTCCGTACTTGTGAGATCGGGGTGTTACAGATTGGTATCAGAGCCTAGGTTCACATTAAATGTGGGTAACCACCTAGGTTAATACTTGGGCTCTTACCAACAGTACAACCAGTTATCAGATTAGAACTAATCTGTATCTGGATTTGGGGATTCCAGCTACGAGTACAATAATACCATTTTGTAGAAAATCCATTACTTCACTCTTTCTATTCCCTAATTTTAGTTGTCAACCAGAATATTCTGATTTCCTTCTCGATTTCTCTTCATCCTATTGATTCCAATCCTCTATCTTTGACTCTGGACGCTAGTTCTCCATCTCGAGTTTATTATAGATATTAGAGTGGTGCAGCGAAAGCATCGTAGGCCCATAACATTCAGTTTTCAGGAGCTGTAAATATTGTTCTCCTACCTGAATTGAAATTTCGAGGATGAAATTTTTGTAAGGTGGGAGAAATGTAACCCAGGCCCTAGTTGTACGTGTCGCAGTATCAGTACTCGATACGGTATACAAATTTGATTTGACCCTCCTGGTAATCAAATTGAACTAGTTTCAGCTTCAGATATTATTTTCTAATATTTTAGATTTTTTCAAGATTTTCTGAAATTTTTTCTGAGTTATTGTGGAAGATCTCCTTATTCGATGTCAACCGATACCGATAATCGACTCTAAGATTTTAAATTCTCAAATGGAGTTGAGTTTCTGGAATCCGCTTCCATATTGTTTTTTAAAATCATATTTTTGCTGTCGAGTAATTTTGGGAACTTTTCTAAATTAATCGAAAATTCGGCCGAACCAGAGTCAACCTGTATCGCTGATACTTTCCAGGATTTTTAACTTGCAAATCTGACTGAATTTCTTCCGATTTCACATCATTTCTCAATGTAATATTCTCTATTTTACAGAATTTTTTGGAACCATTTGAAACTGTCAAATTTTACCAAATAAAATAATATTAAATAATATTATTTTCTTTCTTTCTTTTCTTCTTCCCCACCAGTCATCTCCTTTTCTTCTTCCCCAAGCCAATGACCCAACCACCGCCTCTTCCCACCGCCTTTTCTTTTTCTCCTCTCTCTCCCTTATAAACTTTCCTCTATATATATATATATATATATATATATATATATATATATATATATATATATATATATATATATATATATATATATACCCTTACTCTCTCTAAATCTCTCTCACTCTTTCTTAGTATCTCTCTCTCCCTCACTATCTCTCTGTTATTGGGGGCAAACCGTCGTCGGCCGCTGGTGTTGCCGTCGGTAGGTTGGCGTGCCACCCCGCGGCCACCAGGTCGCGCTTCTCTCTCTCTCACTCTCTCTCTCTCTCTCTTCTCCCAACTCGTTATAACTCTCTACTCTACCCTTGCTTCTCTCTCTCTCGCCATATCCCATACTCCCTCCTTACCCTCTCTTGGCTAAACAATCGCTGGCAACATCGACAGCTGTGGCAACACCTCTGAGCCATCCGCCGCCCTGGTCATGCCACCTCTGGTCGAACCCATGTCGCCACCACTTCCCCTTCTTTCTCCTCTCTCTTTACCATTCCATCTATTTTCCTCCCTATTCTCTCTCTTTCCTCCTCACTCTCCCTCTTCTCTCCTCATGTCGCTAACCGACCAAGCCATCGCCGCCAGCTAGTGGAGCCGCCACCGGCCCAACCTCTGGCTGCTGCCCCTCGGCGGCCGGGCCCAACACTGGCCGACGCCTCCTCTGCTCTCTTAATCTCTCTCTCGTTCTCTCTCTCTCCCCCCCCCCCCTCTCTCCCCCCCCCCCCCATTTGGATGCCAAACCTAGTTAATCCAAACTCGAACCCATTAAACCCAGATCCAATCCCATATCACTTAAGTCCATTTGGGTCAGGTTATTGGATCTAAACTCGACCCACTGTTAACCCAAACCCGCACCCAAAACTTAATAAAGGTCAATTTACATAAATCCCCCTGATAGTTTATAATAATTGCATTTTTAGATATTATTATTGCAGATTTTATCTATTTTATTGATTATAGTGTTCGGGCTATATCTGGAGCATGTAGAGTCGATTTGTTCGATTTTGGAGCCTTGCGATCGTAAGAAGATTAGCTACATCCTTGTGACAACTATGTGAGTGTTCTTTTTTTATAAATTATTTTTATCATGTTGAATAAATTAACTTATAGATATAATTATTAAACTGTAATTATCGTCTACTAAATCATGTAAATGGTAAAACACTGTATTAAAAATAATTGTGAGTGCTTTTAAATATATTCAATGAAATAATATTTTATTGTGATTCATGATTTAATATAAAATAAAGATAAATCACATATTTAGTTATTATTAAACTGTAAACTAAAGAAATTTCAGATAAATAAATTGATAATTTGTAATATAGTTGTGATAATTTAAGATAGATAATTGTATATAATCCATTTGTATTATCGATCATAATAATAATAATGAAATCGTTATAACAAATACTAAAATATAAATATATATCTATTGACACATGTTCCTGTTACATATTATCCTGACACTATCATCATACCTAGATAACCACTGACAAACTGGACATTATCACATTATGTTCCTGGATACTATTATTTCATGTATTGTATCACTGTTATACGGTTACTGTTCTTATATGTACTAGTATCAATGTTACACGAATACTTAGCACGCGGGACACTGTTATTGCACGTAAATACTTGTTATGCTGAACACTATTTTTGCACATACTTGTAGACTTGTTACACGGATCCTATATTACACTGGATATTATTATTTCATTCGTATCTCACTATTACATAGATTCACCAGTATACATGTTTGGATCGTTCCTTGCATTCCTGTTGCATTGATCAATGATCCTGTTACACAGATTAATGTTGCTTGCATAGTCTTGTAAAAATGTTGTAGGAATGCTTCCTGCATATCTATAATTTTAAGTGTCACGTGAATCTAAGCCATAGGGGCTACCTGATTCTAACATCTCTTGTTTCTCGTTTCCCGTTATCTTATTTCATGCTATCAATAGAGCTCATATCCTATTATCGTGTTACATGTACCTTGCACTATTCTTGTTTCAGATACACTGTGTATTTATATATAGTAAATATAACTTGGGGCTAGGAAAACTGGACGGTTGACTAGATCTTATCGGTGGATGTTTGGATCCATTATAATCCCACTGCAGGGGACGTGATAGTACTGGCTACCGACTATTATAACTCATTGAGCTCCCGTTTTCTTTACTTGCTTCGCCTTAGTAAGACGGCCTGGTCTCAGCAGTCAGGGAATTGTTTAAAGTCGTGATCTTGATATGCACGGGATACCCATCTGATTAGATCTCATTGACCATTGAGTTTCTAATTACATAGTAAAATAATATAAATAATAGTGACATCAGAAGTACTTGTTATTTGGTCACTCTCTCATTTGGATAATGGTACATGTATGTCATAATCGGATGGGTTCGTCTGGAGTACAGGCTCCGGTATGAACTGCAAGTAGTATGGGATATTGGAAGAGATGATTAAAATACCAGGCGATACTGATTGTTATTATTGTATAAATCATATGACAAGCTCGATACATGTATATTATTGTCTATTTATACTTGTTATACTTTTTGCTATCTTATATACCATCATGTCACATGTATATTGTGCACTTCATGTGGTCAGTATTCATGTACACGTATACTCTGCATTTCATATATTCTCTGTCTCATGTATACTATGTGGATACACTGTTACTGTATAACCACAATACTATAGTATGATTATTCTACGTACTTCATATACATGTTCATATTAATCATTATACAATCATGCTAATATTTTTATTATTGTAAATAAGTAAGAAATAATTAAGACCTGATGCATATTAATTAAATAAATTGATAATGTTAGTGTATAACTAAATATTGAATCTTATTACTCATATTCATAATAATAACATGTTAATGGCATAATAACATAAAGTTAGTTGATACATATATGTGGTGTGTGTGTTGTATATATACCGATGTTAGAATATTTATATTGTATCATTGTTATCTTGACATACATTATATATTATCGTGATTATTTATTATAGTATATATTATTGCTTTCTTCATTTTACTACTCACTAGGTTTCTTTTTGATGACCCTCGGTTTGCATGCGTAGATTGGAGATCCGAGATATCGTAGTACCAGATATTTCATGGGATATACAGATGAGACCCGTCACCTATACTATTCGTATATATTTTTATTATTCTATCTTTATTTTTTATTTATTCTTGTTCCATATCTATCATATTACTACTGACCCCCTTTTACAGGTATTCTTATACTTATTAATGCTGAATATTTATGTGTACTGTGTTTATTCCTGTACTAAGGCTTAGCGTACATACGTGGGATAATTTTGCTCTGCGTATATAAGTCGTCTTAGCGTTTCCATACCTACGGGATCGGGCGTTACACTTCTACTCCATACACACTTGCATTCCCACATTCCAAAGACTAATAGGAAGAATTCGAAGGGGCTATTTGTTACTCAGAAGAAATCCCGAAGTTCCTAATGACTCCTCTTCGGGCCTTTGATTGTTTGTTTCACACACAAGAAGAATTTGGAAGAAGTTGAAAGGACTTCAGTGAATTTTACGTGTCACATAGGATTACCTCAGGAATTATATTAGATCAAAATAAGACAGGAAGATGCATAAAAAGTGGATGTGAATCACGTCAAATCTTTTATCTACATTTTTCTTTTTAATTTTGAAAATCAAGTCATCAACTAGCAAACATGGTAGAAATATAAGTAGATATTGGTGATATTTTGGTGTTAAAAACAATCCACTGAAATTCTAAAGTACTTCAGACTCCTAAAAACTTTGGTTCAAATAAAAAAGCATTTGAATTGATCACTGAAGTACCATTAAGACCTTTGAAGTACTTCAGAATAGTGGAAGAGACTTGGGTACTTCAGGCTCTTCCGTGCAAAAAAAGTCTTATAAGAAGGCTTTTTTATGCTAGGACTTATTGAGTCTTGCCTATTTTTCCCTCAATATCTTTTAAGAAGTAATTTCCAATGGGAAAAACTTATTCAGGTCTTTGCCTACTCTTTAGAATCAAAATCATAGTTTAAGAAAGTCTAATCCTTATAAGAATGAGAAGACTTATTCCTCGTTGATCTCATTGAGAATCTCAGATCTATCTATAAGCACCCAATCATGTTTTAATATTTACTTTAAGTGTGTTAGAATTTCAAATAAAATGTCTTTTATGACATTAATTTTAGAAGTAGAAGAGATACCATAAGATGAAAAAATGAAAAGCCATCATCATCAATTAGGAGAAATGAATAGTCATCATCAATTAAAAGAAATGAAGAGTCATCATCATCAATTAGGAGAAATGAAGAGTCATCATCAATTGAAAGTAATGAAGAGTCATCATCTTCAATTAGAAAGAATGAAGAGTCATCATCAATTTGGAGAAATCAAAAGTCACCATGAATTGGAGAAGTTAAAGAGTTATATATGCATTATTGTCATTTATTTATGGTATTAAAGTAGATGGTTGGTATTCTTGTAAGTTTTTTTGAAGCCTATAAAAGGCTAGTGTACCTCTTATTTTTTTCAAGCAAGTAAGTAAGAAAGAAAATTGAATAAGATCCATTCTCCACTTAAAATTTTAGATTATAGTATATTAGTCCGTAGACTAGTATACAACAATTGGTATCAGAGCAATTCAATTTCTTTTCCATTTCTTCTCTTCATGGCCTCCACCAATAATCTCATCAATCCACAAGTACCCAAGTTATTGAAAGATAACTATGAGAGTTGGTCAATTCAGATGAAAGCTCTACTTGATTCTCAAGAATTGTGGGAGCTAATCTTTGATGGGTTCAAGGAATCCACATCGGAGGTAGAAGCCGCCTACACTGTCGAAGAGAAGAAGGCTCTTAAAGAGCAAAGAAAGAAGGATAGCAAGGCTCGTTTTCTACTTTATCAAGGGTTGGACGAGTCTAACTTCGATAGAGTTGCCGAAGCAACGACGAGTAAGGAAACATGGGAAATCCTTGCTACCATCTATAAAGGAGTCGAGCGGGTGAAGCGAATTCGCTTCCAAACTTTGAGGGGCGATCTTGAAGCCGCTCAAATAAAAGATGAAGAAAAATCTCCAATTATTATTTACGATTACTTCTAATTGTGAATAAAATGAGGAGAAATGGAGAGAAGATGGAGGACATCCGAGTGATAGAGAAATTGTTGCGATCCCTCACATCAAAGTTCGAGCACGTGGTGGCGGCAATTGAGGAGTCCAAGAATTTGGAGGAGATCTCAATAGAGGAGCTTTTGGGATCTCTCCAAGTTCATGAGCAATACATGCAAAAGAAGACCGGTTCTATAGTTTTGGAACAAGCGTTAGAGTCAAAGCTGACTCTAAATGATCGAGGCGCATATAGTAGATGTCGTGGTCATAGTAGAGGTAGGGGACATGGTCCCTAACAACGAACCACTCAAAATCAAGTGGAGTTCCAAAAGCTTCAGAAGTCGAGGACGAAGCAACCGGGAAAGATTTACATCTGGACGTGAAAACAACAAGAACGTCCAATGCTACAACTGTCAAAAATTTGGACATTATGCCTCGGATTGCTAGCACAGAACTGAAGATCTTACCAATCTCCCTGAAGCAACAAATGATGTGGGTAATAACTCTACTCTTCTTCTTACTCATGATGATTCAAGTGATTAGAATGATGTTTGGTACCTTGACTCGGGTGCTAGCAACCACATGTGCGGGAAGAAAGAACTTTTCATGGAACTTGCAGAAGGAGTTCATGGAAGTGTGAGCTTGGAAGATTCTTCAAAACTCCCTGTTGAAACCAGAGGGAAGATCAAAATCTACCAAAAGGATGGCAAGCCTGAGTATATTTCCGATGTTTATTATATTCCTAACATGAAAAGTAATATTCTCAGCATCGGTCAATTACTCGAAAAAGGATATAAAATATATATGGAGAACAACCATCTTTAGTTGAAAAATGCAAAAGGAGGTCTTATAGCTTGCGTTAAGATTACAAGGAACCACATATTTCCCTTGCATCTAAACATGAAAGTTGAGAAGTGTTTTCAAGGACTCATGAAGAATGAGTCATGGAGGTGGCATCTTCGCTTCGGCCATCTAAACTTCAGCGGCCTGAAGCTACTATCTACAACCGGCATGGTACGAGGTTTACCAACAATCGATCCACCAAATCATACTTGTAAAGTTTACATAATTAGCAAGCAAGCACGACTTCCTTTTCCCAGTGGAAAGTCATGAAGAGCGGAGGCACCATTACAACTTGTTCATACTGACATCTGCGGACCATTAGATCCCGTCTCTTTAGGAGGTAATAGATATTACCTTCATGATGATTTCAGTAGAAAGTTGTGGGTGTACATTCTTAAAGAAAAATCTGCTGCCTTTACTACCTTCAAGAATTTAAAGCTCTTGTTGAAGCGGAAAGTGGCCACAAGCTACTCTCCGATCTGATCGAGGTGGTGAGTACACCTCAAATATGTTTCAAGAATATTGTAGGGAGCAAGGCATATGCAGTTTTCTACTGCCTACACAACAAGCAAAATAGCATCGCAGAAAGAAAGAACCGTACTATTCTTGACATGACAAGAACAATGCTCAAAGAAAAGGGGCTGCCAAAGCAGTTTTGGGCGAAAGTTGTGCATGTTCAACTTACTTGCTCAACCGATGCCCGACGAAGCAAGTGAAGGGCAAGACTTTTCAAGAGGCATGGAGCGGTTACACGCCTAATGTCGCACACCTATGAATTATTGAGTGTGTTGCATATGCTCAAGTACCTGAAGTCAAACGGAAGAAGCTTGACAATCACGGTGAAATATACATTTTCATCGGATATAGCGAGGAGTCGAAGGCATACAAGCTCTACAATCTACTAACTAAGAAATTAGCGGTAGTAGAGACATTGTCTTCAATGAAGCTGAAGCATGGATTTGGAGCAATGAAGAGACTGTCAAAGAGCAACCCATGGTGAATGAACCTGACGAGCCCCTACAAGAGGTTCCACCACCAGCTACACCACCATATGCTACACCATCTCCTGCAAGCGGTTCTCCATCTTCTGAGGAAGGTAGTAGTAGTGAATCCTCCGTGCAACGAGGTCCCATCAAAAAATGAAAGCCTCAGGGAGATCTATGAGCAGATAAAAAAGATAGAGAGACTAATCTCTTCTGCTTCTATGCTGATCATGAGCCTCTCACTTTCCAAGAGGCCAAAGAAGAAGATTGTTGGCGATCAGCAACGAAGGAGGAGATGCATGCCATCCAGAAGAATGACAGATGAGAGTTGACAACACTTCCACAAAATCACAAGATAATAGGTGTCAAATGGGTGTACAAGATCAAACGCACAGCAGATGGTAAAGTTGATCGGTACAAGGCGAGGCTTATAGTGAAAGGCTACAAATAAAAATACGGCATCGATTACGAAGAAGTCTTTGCACCAGTTGCTCGATGGACACGGTGAGAGACTATTAATTTCACTTGCAGCTCATCACAGGTGAAAGATATATCATCTAGATGTCAAGTCAGCATTTCTCAATGGTATTCTTGAAGAAGGGGTGTATGTACCGCAACCAGAAGGTTTTCTGGTAAAGGGCAAGAAGAAAAAGTATATCACCTAAAGAAAGCCTGTACGGCTTAAAGCAGGCACCACGAGCATGGAATGCCCGAATTGATGGTTATCTTCATCAAAATGGCTTCACCAAATGTCCTTATGAGCATGCCATCTACATGAAGAGGAACCATCAAGGCGAATTTCTAATAATTTGTCTGATGACTTGTCATACACAAAAAGTAGCGTCGAGATGCTTGCTGAATTCAAAGAGGCGATGTTCAATGAATTTGAAATGACAGACAATGGATTAATGTCCTATTTTCTTGGTATCGAAGTGAAGCAACAACAAGATGGATATTTATATCTCAAAAGAAGTACATGAAGGAGATCTTGGATAAATTCAAGATGAGTAACTGCAACCCAGTGAACACCCCAATAGCCACAGGAATGAAGCTATCAAGAGAAGGAAATGGAGATTTTGTAGACTCGACTTTTTTCAAAAGTCTAGTTGGTAGCCTAAGGTACTTGACGATCATAAGGCCCGATATTGTTTATGGAGTCGGACTTGTGAGTCGCTATATGGAGACACCGAAGGCGCCTCATTGGCTAGCTGCAAAGAGGATTCTAAGGTATATCAAAGGCGCACTCAATCTTGATCTATTTATACTTATGGTGAAACTGCAGAATTAGTAGGCTATTCAGATAGCGACTGGGGAGGTGACCAAGATGAGAGGAAAGCATCACTGGCTATGTCTTCTATCTTGGATCAACAGCGTTTTCATAGACCTCAAAGAAGTAAGGAGTTGTGGCCTTATCTTCATGCGAAGCAGAGTATGTGGCAGTTTCATCTACTATATGTGAAGCTATTTGGTTGCGGAACATTTTAAAGGAGTTGAATCATCCACAAGACGAAGCGACTGTATATTTGTGGACAATGAGAGGCAAAAAGCAAGCACTAAATAGAGAAGGAAGTGTGGGTTGATGTTACTGTTTTTGCAATTCTTCCGTAGTAGCGAAGTGGCTATACGGGTCGTATCCACAAGGAGGGAGAGCGATGGAAGCTTGATGCGGCTTCAAAGTTCAAGAAGAAAGAAAGTTCTTGTTTCCAAATAAAGAATTGAAAAGTAAAAACAAGTTATTTTTAAGAATTGTTGGAAAATATTTTGGTGGTTTGTAAAAGTGATTTTTTTCTTAGATGTAAAAATGCATGGCTAACTTTCTACTAAGTGCTCCCACTAATTTCTAACTTTTGGAAGATAGCCTCATGATGGATCATAGGCGAACACAACCCTTTCGCATTGGAACTATTCACGTGGAAATCGAGTGAAAGTTCATCCTAAAACTTAGCCTTACACGGCAAAAAACTCGGACATTCCCTATCAAGATCCGATAGAAGACGAGAATAAGGGAAGACTCGAGTGCACTATTGGTATCGGTAAAGTTAAAAGAAAAAGTCTCTAACTTACAATAACAAGTAAAGTACACAACTCATAGATCATCAAAACTCATTAGCATGAGTATAAGAAAGTAAATACTTGTAGGTAAATTAGAGTTAGAACCCTAGTCTTAAGATGTCATAGCTCTTGTTTGCATAAGGCTTGTTTGACACTATTGACTCATTTGGGTTATCAATCAAGTGTTAGAAATTAGTGGGTTAGTAGTTAGTTAGCCATGCTAATGAAAAGTTAGTTAGACATAAAAGTAAAAAAAACAATAAAGGAAAAGAAGTGTAAAAGAGGGAGTTGCACTACAAGAAAACAAAAGAAAAGAAAAGTTAAAGAGAGGAAGTTACACTACAACAAAGTAAAGAAAAGAGGTGAAGAAGAAAGAAGAAGTACACTACAACAAGAAAGTAAAAGTAAATGGCAAAGACAAGTAAATAGAAAGAGGAAGAGAAGTAGTACTTATATTATCTTGTCACCCTTCAAATACAACACTTTACACACTCTCTTTTTCACTCTAATGACTAAAACTTAAAACTAGAAGAAGAAGAAGAACAACTGCTACAAACTAAAAACAAAGCTACACAACTTGCTCTAACTCTGGATCTGCTCAACTGAAGACCCCAAGGGAGTATTTATAGGCACCAGGGGAAAGGGGGCCACGTGGGAAGCACGTGGCCCAAAGCGCAGGCGCGCGCGCCCAAAGGGCCGCGCAGGATCGCGTTTCCGCGGCCCAGGCAGCGCGGCGCGCGCCTATTTTGGGCAGTGCGTCGCCCAGTCTGTCTTCTGTCCACCTGAGCTCCTAGATTTTCGATTTAATGCCTGGGCTGACAAAATCTTCACTCTAAAGTCAATGGCTACTTGGTAGGCTCTTAATCACCAATTAAATGGTGATTTAGGTCTTCTTCTTCATTTGCACACCATGGACCTAGGGTCAAGTAAGCAAGGTTTTATTAGTAATATTTTACATGAAATAAATATGAGAATGTGATGAAAAATTATGCAAAATTAGAGACTAATCACACCCCCACACTTATCTTTTGCTCGTCCCGAGCAAAACAAAAAATAAGAAAATTATTATAACACTTTCGCAGGTGATGCGATTGCACTGAGCATGTGCAACAAGTCTTTAAACCTCTATGTTCCTCCCCGAGAGAGGAGTGTTGTCTCCTGAGGGTTTTCAGCGGATTGCACCCACAAAATCCAGTAAGTAAAGAAAAGAAGTTAGTTGTTAGAACGATTTTTTTTTCTTCTTGAAAGAGAACTTTCAATCATCTAAGTAAAAATGACCGAATGTTGTAAGAATTAGGTTTAACCTCATAAGTCCTCTTATACTTTAGCCTTCATAAAAGAAGAAACTATGGTTTTTCTTTAAATTTTAGAAAGGATCTTGTACTTTTAACTCATTCTTTTATTTGCTTTAGTAGATATGCATAATGTGTAAGTGTGATGTGCTTGAGATTTTTCAACTCAATTTTGAATATCATTTATTTTATTAATATTTACTTATTATTCTTGGTTCCATTAGGCTTTCTACTTCACTTATGTAACACATATCAAACCGATGACTCCCAAACCAGATGGTCTTAGGGCACCAGGTGGAAAAATACTCTTCAGGTCAAATATGCAAGCGGAGTAGGCAACGAAATCAAGATTTATTTATACATTATTGTATATAGGATTTTTTTTTAGCGTGAGTAATCATGCTTCTTGAGGCACAATTATCCAGCTTTTTCTCTTTTTTTTTTACAGAGTTGTGTCTCTAAATCCCAAGCGTGTGTGTGTGGGTTATGCATATTCTACTAAGGCTAAAATAAACGGTATGAGTTATTTTCCTTATCCCTCATAACTTTTAGTCAAACCACTCTTTCTGTTTACTTAGGCAAAAATAAAGATTCATTAATAAGGTTCCGTAATTCCTACAATCTTTTGGTATTTTTATAAAGAGTATGAAATTTCTTTTCAATCTGGAGAGTTGTTCTTTTTTTTTTTGAAAGAAAGAATAAAAGAAAAAAGAAAAAGTGTTAGCACCCCCCACACCTATCTAATGCATTGTCCTCAATGAATGCATATGGAAATGCGAATGCAATAAATAGGGGGAAGAAATGATGTCACCGTCATCGTGGACTCGGGCCGGCCAAGTGCGAATAGGCTAAAGATATGTCAAAAGGAATGTAGAAGGGGTAAGCATATAAACAATTTTTTTTATTTTTTTATTTTTTTATTTGTAATGGTTAGGTGTATGATGGGGCAAAAAGAGTCAGCACACTATCATCCGGAGTCATAGGCTCAGTGGTCAAGAAGGTTTCAGTCTTTACCCATTCACTTTAAATTCCGTGTTATTTTTAGGGTCTGCAATAAGCACAGCACCGTGTGGGAAAACAGTGCGCCAATAAACGGTCCTGACCAACGAGTTTTCAGCTTCCCGCGAAAATATGAAGCCTAGAGTTATACAGCAGAACCCTATCTCCCGGTGCAAAGTTTTTCCGGGTTATGATTTGGTCATGAAAAAGTTTAGTCCTGCTCCTGGTGATTCGGGCATTCATAGTAGGCTTCATTCCGTATCTCCTCTAATTCTAAAATCTGCAGTCTCCTAAGTTCACCGGCCCTTGGTCAGATCAAAGTTGAGTTACTTAATGGCCTAGAGGGCCCGGTGTTCTAACTCTACTGGCAGATGACAGGCTTTTTCAAACACGATTCTATAAGGAGACATCCCCAAACTGTCTTAAAAAAAACAGTGCGGTAAGCCTAAAATGCATCATTGAGCTTAACTGACCAATCCTTTCGGTTTTGTCCGACAGTCTTTTCCAGAATGAGCTGATTTTCGGTGGTGACTTCGACCTGCCCATTTGTCTGGGGATGATACGGAGTCGATAACTTGTGATTGATGGAATATTTTCGCATCAGAGCTTCAAAAACTCTGTTGCAGAAATGCGATCCATTATCACTAATTATCGTTGAGGGGTGCCAAATCGGGAGAAGATGTTTTCTTTGAGAAATTTGACAACCACTTTGTTGTCATTCGTCTTAGTTGGCACAGCTTCTACCCACTTAGAGACATAATCTACAGCAACCAAAATGAACTGGTTGCCGAAGGAATTGGGGAATGGCCCTATGAAATCGATACCCCAAACATCAAAAATTTCAACTTCAAGGATTGGGTTCAGGGGCATCATGTCTCTTCTTGAAATTTTTCCAATTTTCTAACAATTGTGCATGACTTGCAAAAATGATATGAGTCTTTAAACAAAGTGGGCCAGTAGAACCCACTTTGTAGAACCTTCTCTGCCGTCTTGCGGGGACCGAAGTGTCCTCCGCATGCAAGGTCATGGCAAAAGCTGAGCACACTTTCTCTGTTCCTCCTCTGGTATGCTTCATCTAATAATTTGGTCGGGACAATACTTAAAAAGATACGGTTCTTCCAGAAGAAGTACCGTACTTGGGCAAAGAAGCGGTATTGGTCTTGCTTTGTCAGTCAGCAGGTAATTGTCCCGTGGCCAGGTAATTAACAATGTCGCATATCAGGGTTCCTAAGAATGGCTAGGATGTGCTCGTCTGGGAAATCCTCGTTGATCGGAGCTTGGATGGTTGGTGCTTTGAAATTCGTGAGAGATGATCAGCGACCACATTTTCTATACCTTGTTTGTCCCAAATTTCTAAGTCAAATTCTTGAAGCAAAAGGATCCACCGAATCAGTCGGGCTTTTGCTTCCTTCTTGGTCATAAGGTATTTAGAGCCGAGTGATCCGTAAAAATCACCGTCTTCGAACCTAACAAGTAGGGCCGGAACTTTTCTAACGCAAAGACAATGGCCAAAGATTCCTTCTCAGTCGTGTACAGTTCTGTTGGGCGTCATTCAAAGTCCTACCGAGTAATAAATCACGTGCTGCCTATTGTCGATGCGCTGTCCTGGAACAGCGCCAATAGCAAAATCAGATGCATCACACATGATTTCAAATTGCTGGGTCCAATTTGGAGCAGAAATGATAGGCGCAGAGATAAGTTCTTGCTTAAACTTCCCCCATGATTTAAAACACTCATCGTTGAAATCAAAGGGCACGTCCTTAGCGAGCAGTTGGTTAGGGCCTAGCGATTTTGCTAAAATCCTTAATGAACCGTCGGTAGAACCCAGCATGCCTAGAAAGGATCTAATATCCTTGATGCTTTTGGGTGGTGGAAGTTAGCAATCACTTCTACTTTAGCCTTATCCACTTCTATGCCTCTCCTCAAAATCTCATGGCCCAAGAACAATCCCCTATCTCACCATGAAGTGACATTTTTCCCAGTTTAGAGTTAGGTTCTTCTCAATGCATCTTTGTAGCACTAACTCTAGATGATGAAGACACTGATCAAATGAATCTCCGTAGATAGAGAAGTCATCCATGAAAATCTCAAGAAACGTTCCACCATGTCAGAGAACAAACTAAGCATGCACTGTTGGAACGTTGCGGGAGCATCGCACAATCCAAAAGGCATGCCCGATAAGCAAAGGTTCCAAACAGTCAGGTGAACGTCATCTTTTCTGGTCTTCTGCAGCAATGGGGATTTGATTGTATTCCCGAGCGTACCCATCTAGGAAGCAGTAGTACTCATGTCCAGCCAAACGCTCAAGCATTTGGGTCGATGAAGGGTTAGCGGGAAGTGATCTTTACGGGTAGCTGCATTCAGCTTCCTGTAGTCGATACAAACACGAACCTTGGTAGGCAGTCTTGTTTGTACCAACTCTTTTTCCTCATTTTCTCCACCGTAAAGCCAGCCTTCTTTGGGACAGCATAAACAGGGCTAACCTATTGGCTATCAGAAATGGGATAAATTATCCCATTATGTAATAGTTTCAGAATTCAGCCTTAACTGCCTCTTGCATGAGAGGGTTAAGCCTTCGTGGGTCCCTCCTAGGGGTTCTTCATGACTAAATGGATTCTATGTTGCACTATGGCTGGACTATTCCCTTGATAACCTTCATCGTCCATCCAATGGCTTCCCTATATCTTTTCAGAATAGACATTAAGTTGTCCTCTTGTTGCTCAGTCAGTGGGATGCTATGATGACTGGCAAGGTGTCCTTTCCGACCAGGTAGGCGTACTTGAGGTGTTCAGGCAAGGCTTTTAGCTCTAGGGAAGGTGTTGCTTCATTGGAGGCAATCTCTGGCTTCACAATCCTAGGTGGGTTACACTTGGCTTGACGCCCAATCCATAGCTGATCTACGATCTGGTCTAGATTGAAATCCTCAGCCTCCAGATCAAACTCTGCCTCAGTTTCTGTCTCTATACTTTCCTCATGCTCGCTGGTCAGGTTTTCAATAGAATTGACCTCAAAAGTCTGATCTTGACATCCCTAGGTTGTCTTCCAAGATTGAAGACATTGACTTCCTTCGTCATGTCTCCAAAAGTCAAATCGCATGGACCCGTTCCTATAGTTGATTATGGCATTGGCTGTAGCAAGGAATGGGCGCCCTAAGATGACGGGAGTTTGAGACCTAAGATTGGACACAGATTGGGTCTCAAGCACAATGAAGTCAACGGGGTAAATGAAATCCCCGACCCGGATAAGGACGTCTACGATTTCCCCCTTCGGGATCTTCACAGATCGGTCAGCTAGCTGAATGGTGACTCGAGTTGGCTTAGCTCGCCCAACCCCAGTTGCTGGTATATTGAGAGAGGTAGCAAGTTGATACTTGCTCCCAGGTCAAGAAGCGCTCTACTGATTTCGGTCTGTCCTATGGTCAGGAAATGGTGGGACATCCGGGATCCTTATATTTCACCGAAATGGGACCAGATAGAATTTTACTTATATTAGTGGCCAAGAAGACTTTCTTGGGCACATTGGTCTTTCTATTCTTTGTACACATATCCTTAAGAAATTTGGCATAAGCCGGGACTTGTTGGATAGCATCAAGAAGTGGCACATTCAATTTGACATGATTGAACATCTCTAGTATTTTCTCTAGTGCATATTTTTATTATTGTTCCTAAGCCTATTGAGAAAGGGGTGCTACAGGCTTATGAACTTGTTCAGCAGCTTTGTCCTCGTCAGATGTTTGTGGAGCAGATTGGGAGGAAACTAGCAGAGGTGGAGGCTGGAGTGGGATCAGAATGGACTGGACTTTTCTGTTGGTAGATCTGATT